>JANSTW010062710.1:0-11105 GCA_027564275.1 Diadocidia ferruginosa
TGGGAGCTACCTAATTCCTAGGAAGTAAAATTCTTGATATTTAATACCATACATAGCAACAAAAAAATAAAAAAAGGAAAACGATATAACTATTTAAAATTTTGACTATTTTTCAAAATTTTATCGTGATTACAATACTTCCAGGAAAATAAGTTGGATTGACTAAAAAGCTTGAAAGTGTGAGCTTAATTTGCGAGTTTTATATGTCATTCCATGCTTGTTAAGTTAAAATTATTATTAAGTCACGTTTCGTAGAAATTTATTTGTGTTATTTGAATATAATTTTATAAAAATTATAAGATTTTCAAAAAATTCATGGCATTTATAAATTTTACAAAACTTGTCGATTTCCTCAAACTAATAAAAAAAATATCATGTCAACAATTTTAAATTTATTTTTAAATAAAAAAATTTTCCGACTCAATAACTTCTTTAATCTAATTAACATTTAAACTCGACCATTTATAATAAATATTGTCGCCTCGCTTATATAATAAAGTATGCGCTCAACTATTACAAATAACTTTTAAATTAGTTAAAAAAATCAAAACTATTCCCTCATACCAGATGTCAAAATATCAAAATATTTATACCTCACTCTCAGTTATACATTATCTAGCCAAACATCGATAAAAATGTAGCAAAATTATTAAATAAACTCGACCGTCAATAATAATAATTCATAAAAGTAGATATAGGCACAGGTTTATATTTTAGAAAACTATTTTTTCGCCTTCATTTCCAAAATAAATATTTTGAAGAAAATTTGTTTACACTGCCCACGTTTTTCGTGTTTTTTAAATAAGAAAAAAAAAAACAATTTCTACCGTAAATTACATATCAACACTTTCAGGTGTTTAATGGCTTTTCATGTTATACACGGAAAATTATTTTAAATTTTTTAGTTGATTGCTGTTTATCTATTTACGCAATAATTTATTTCGTTGACATGGCGTTTTATGCGTAAATATTTCTTTCTAGAGTATATAGACTATAGTCTAGTCTATGATATAGTGAGGAGATGATTTGTCGTTCGTTAAAAATGAAAATAGAAAATGAAAACATTAAAAATATTCTACATATAGGTGTTTACCTTGATGATTTTGATAGTGAGTCGCAGAACACCAACATTAACTATTTTGTAAGTATTTTTGAATTTAATTTACGAGATATTTTTATGCAAAGATTTTAAAAGCGGGTCTTGTTAAAAATATATAAGTGATAATTTAACCACAACAAATAAATAAAAGTTAAATTTAAACGGAATAGATTACTACAAGACATTTGGTAATCTTATGAATCAGTTGCACTATTGTTTATAAGATCTGTTCCAAATAATTCCTGAGACAACTGATCAGTATGTAATATAGGTACTTATATATATTTTCAGCATGAAACGGCTATGTGTTCAAAAGGTTGTGGGTTTGAAATCAGTCTATAAGGTCGGAAAATTTTTCCCAACTGAGAAATTATCTCTTTTCATTCGTAGGCGTTTATTTAAAAGCGATCGCAGGTGGTTTGGAAGTCACTTAATGCCATTGGTCCAACCTATATGACATAAAAAAATAGCTATGGAGTAATTAAGTAGACGATGATGTATTACTTTAAAAAATAACGCGCTCTTTCGGAAGGAGTGGGGTCAAAGTTATACACAAGATTGGGAAATATTGCTTTTTATTAAAAGAGGAAATGGTAGAAACGGCAAAATCTTGATGAAATCTTATAAAAGGTATTTAAATTACCTACTAAGAAAAAATCCGCAATTCACTTTTATAATTTTTAAAACGAACCAATTAAATGATTTTTTTACTTTTATTTATAAATGGTAAGTATAGAATAAAAATTCGAACTTGAAGTTTTGTAGGGATGGTTTTTTGGTGTCCCTATAGTCTGCTATTCAATATTAGGAATTTTCATTTACAGAAACGGGTAGCTCCCATACAAAAAAAAAGATAAATGAGAAAAAAAAAACAAAGTTCACCTAAAAAAAAAATTCTAGGTGAGTCCTGAGATACAATCTTGAAACTTTGTGCAGATGGTTTTTTTGGTTTTTTCATTGTGTCCACGTCCTATTGAATATCAAGAATTTTCATTTACAGGAACGCGTAGCTGTCATACAAAAGAAACGGGATAAATGGAAAGAAAATAAAAGTCCACAAAGAAATACATAGTTTAAGATGAGATACGATTTTGAAATTTTGTGGCGATGGTTTTTTAATGTTCCTATTGTCTACTATTAAATATTAAGAATATTCATTTACAGGAACGGTTAGCTCCCGTACAAAAAAATGGGATAAATAAGAGAAAATATATTACACAAAGAAATACAAATTTCTATACTTGAAATTTGAAACTTTGGAGTTTTTTCGGTTTTCATATTATTTGATATTAAAGTTTTTATAGCTTTTTTTTATAGATGTATTCCACCTCATTAGAAACTATATATCTTTAGGCCAATATAACATTTTTTATAAACATATTCTGAATAATTAAATTATTTTGAATGAATAAATATTTGATGTTATCGCTGTACTTGAAAGAAATATCTCAAAAATAAGGCTTTGTAAACAGTCCTATAGTTCCATTTCCGAGTATTCCCTCTTTTTCAACACAAGTTTTGTGGATGAATCTACATTACTGAAAACCATATTAATTATTATTATTATTAATTATATTAATTTCTTGTATATAAACGTATACACTGTTTTTCCAGTACTCATAACGTTTAAGGTAATTGCTAAATCCTAATCTTTAGCTATTCTTTAGATAGAAATATTTTTTATTTCAAATTATTTTTCGAACTAATATACATCCAGGTGAATAATTATATTATCAAATATTAATTACAACTCATGGAGGTATATTAGCTCGTCGGTAATGATAATATAATTATTCACCTGGATGTATATTTGTTCGAAATTCTTAATGGATGTTTTTAGGAGTTAAGCATGCAATTTAATAATTGACCCTCCCCTCCTCGAAGGAGGGGCCTTCCTAGACTTCGAAAACCCCTATAACATTTGATGCTCCCCCACCCCTTAGACTAGGAAAGAGGTAAATTTTGGGTCAAAATTTCAGAAAAATCGTTTTATTGGCTAATTCCTCCAAGTGTTCAACTTTCCTTTGACATCCACCAAATTTTTTATATTATTAATAACAAAATTAGAAACTACCTTTGTTTTTAAATAGGTATCTGTAACACTTTTTATTAGATACCATACCGCGCAAACTCTCCAATTTTTTTTTTCAAACTTTGACCCTTCCCTTGTTTAAGGAAGAGCCCCAAGTGTTATTTATTTATTTGTATGTTTATGGGTTCAAACTTATCTAAATAAACAGATTTTTTTTATAAAATTTCGATATAGTAGATAGTTGTACGGGTATTCAAAGGGCTGGGGGGCGTAAGCGCTAAAGTGTAGACTCTCCAAGATTTTGACTTGGAGTTACCCTAAATTAATGGGATTTAAAGTTTGTATATGGAAAAATTATAGATTTTATACAACTCGCTGTCGGCCCCATAAGCGTATATACTTAACAACTCCCACCCATAATCTAATAAATCTAAATAAACTCGTAAAAACCGAAAGAAAGTCTAATATTTCGATAATTATTGATTGTCCTCATCAGACTAAAAAAACAACTTTTTCTTACAGTTACAGAAAAGCCGGGAATGGCAGAATGGACAACGAGCAACCGCACCAGGAATTGGTGAAATGTGTACTTGTTGGTGATACGGCTGTTGGAAAGACTCGACTTATATGTGCTCGAGCATGCAATAAACATGTGTCATTGTCACAATTGCTATCGACTCACGTGCCCACTGTATGGGCCATCGATCAATATAGAATTTATAAAGATGTATATGATTTTTTTGATTTTTCAATACCTGATTTTTAATTAGATTCATTTGTAGGTACTGGAAAGATCATGGGAAGTAATTGACAGCGTAAATGTATCCCTGCGTCTTTGGGATACATTTGGCGATCATGAAAAGGATAGACGATTTGCTTATGGTCGATCGGATGTTGTGCTACTGTGTTTTTCCATCACGAATCCAGTGTCGTTGCGAAATTGTCAGGCGATGTGGTATCCGGAAATCAGAAGGTTTTGTCCAGAAACTCCTGTCATTTTAGTTGGTTGTAAAAATGATTTGAGGTACATGTACAGAGATGAGACTTACTTGTCTTACTTCGGAGATAGAAGCCCGTTTGTCAGGTTTTATTGATTCTTTATGATAAATTATAAAATGTAGGATTCGTTAACTAGATTTGCCTTCGAACACATACAGAGCTACGAGGAAAAGTGACTTGGTTATGCCGGACGAGGCAAGGGCTGTGGCAAAGGAACTGGGCATTCTCTACTATGAAACGAGCGTCTTTACCTACTTTGGTGTAAATGAAGTTTTTGAAAATGCAATTAGAGCCGCCCTTATCGCTAGACGTCATCAGCGTTTTTGGATGACAAATTTAAAACGTGTTCAACGGCCTTTATTACAGGTTAATTATTTTGTTGCCTATACATGACGAAACATTTTATCGCCCTTTTCTTCTCCATAAGGCCCCATTTAGACCACCCAAACCACCGCCACCCGAAGTAACCATCATAACGGGAACACATACCAAAGATATGCGTTCAATGTTAAATTCACAATGCTATACAGATTTGATACTGATTGTGGGTATGATACGTTTTCAAGTTCATCGATTTATGTTGGCCGCGGGTTCGTCAACATTTAATCGACTTTTAACGTTAGATCTGTCGGATATGGGAGCTCGAAGTAGTAGTGAATCGAGTATGGTAAGCTCAACGTTCGGTGACAATACAGTGGCTGATTTTAACGAGGAAACAGAATATTTAATACGCTGTGATGCGGCTAAACCACAATCGAGGTTTGCTTAGTTTAGTTCAAAAGGCCAATTAAAAAGCTAAATTCGTTTTTCATTCCACAGAATGTGGGAACAGCTTAAACGTCGTTCAAGTTATCAAGCACTTCCAACTGTTGAGCCAAAGAAACCAACCGATTTATTTAGAGATTTACATCATCCAATCTTTCAAAGCATTAGAATTATTCAAGTATGAGGGACGGCATTTTTTCTATCAAATTTTATTGCTAAATCCGATTTTTTTACTATCATCCCAGGTTGATTCACATCGTCACCACTCAAACTTTACACAAACTCAAACAATTGTCACACTAAGCAAGCTAATTACGCCACAAGCAATGCATCAATGTCTCAAGTTTATATACACCGGAAGCATTGACAAAGATTGTCTAAATATGAAGGTAAACTATAATTGCTCAATATGATCTCGGTTCTCTCTATACCAAATCATTAACCTACTATTTTATATATAAATTCAACTAAAATATATGATTATGTGTTGCATGGTAATTTTTTTTTTGTCCCAATTTTATTTAAACTATATATGGAATCATAGATTTAATATTAATAATAAATCTATGTATGGAATGCTCATAAATTTAAATCTGTTTATTGTGAACTTTCAATATAATATAGATGTCTTATTACCCATCTCACGGTATATCTAATAAAATTCGTGATATATCATCATTTAAAAAAATTGTGACCGCAATTTGCATATTTCTATCACAAATCACATACCGCATAATTGTTGTATACCTACATAAATCATTACAAACGAACATCGATATAATTTCAAACGCATCAGAAAATTAGAGTGTCATATTGAATTAATCTAAAATGAAATATTAACACGAGTAGAATAATTTTAATGGTTAAGAAAAAAAAGGATTTCCAAACAAAGTTGTTAATTTTTCCGTTTTTTTTGTTTGTTAATTTTTTCCGTTTTTTAATAAAACAATTTTTTTCTTTTCTTTTCTTTTATTTCGCTGTTTTTCGCAGACCGCTTCCATAGGACTTTTACTGGTAAATAGCTCTAATGATAAATCTATATATCTGTAAAAAAACATAAAAGAAAACACAATTTTTCGTAGGCTAGATAACATAAAATTACGAATGAATAATATATACAAAAATATACAGAACAAAAAATGATATACAAAAGACAGACGTAGATAAATTTGTTAAAAATATTAAAAAAAAAAAAGGTTTTTTTCCTTAAAATTTTTATTTTTAAATTATAATTTTAGAATCTCTATATGTTATTTAAGTTTTTTTTAGTTTTGTTTCTAATGTTTTTTTGAAATAATTTTAATAGTTTTTATTTTTTGTTTATTTTTCGTGACATTTTGCAAAAATATAGGAAATACGTCAGGCTGCCGAATTACTAGAACTGCCCCAATTCACAATGTTGCCGCCGTCCAATGTACAAAATTCGAATTTTGACGAGGAAACTTTGCAACATTATTCACCGGTAAGACTTAGAATTGTTATTTAATTACATTTTTTAATTTTTATTTTAAAATCAATGTATACAGCAAATACAAAATATATATAATTATAAAGGTTTAACATGACCACCACTAAGTAAATTGTGGGGAGAATGGGGAGCTCTATCGCAGAGGATCTTTTTTCTGTGAGCTGGGACATCAAAGTTTATAAATCTCCTATAATAAATATTCTAATATTGACTTCAAAAGAAAAATCTATAACACTTTTAAATTCAAAGAACTTTACAAAACATTATTAAAAAATTTGAATAATCGGACTTGCGGTCGTTGGGGAAAGGGATGTATTATTCCAATAAAAATGCACTGAGTATACTACTTGTAGACCACCGCACCACGTTCATACCTCATTCGTCTATTGAAATATTAAATCTCTATATTCGTAAATACATACAAAATATATTATACAATATCCAATACTTTAAAGTGAATATATAATTCAGTTCATTAAAATATGGACATTTAAATTTCTATATACTGAACATACAAGACGCATATATAGGTAGATACTTACCATTTAATAGTAAAAATTAGGTTGCTTGTGTCCAACAACAATTATTAGAAAAAAATAATTATTTTATTATATATATTAATTAAAAATTGATAAACTGGTCATTTTTTGCCGTTTTCAATTTTTTCTGGATAATTTACTGATTTGTTTGGGTCAATTTTTAAGAAAAAATCAAATTTTTTCGACATATTTCTATCGATAGTACCGAAACAGCTGACCGGGTCACCAAATTTTTTTTTTACAAAATGTGCAGGGAATTTAATAAACTATAATTTAAATTTCAATTTACTAACATCGGCCATTTCTGTTCCGAGAAATGGTCTAATATGTAAAGCTAACTCCGACAAAAACTAATTTGAAACATATCTCGAAATTTTATCCATAGAAAATTTTTTTTTGCCATTTTTGTGATTTTCTGGCACATCTACATTAGAAAAAAAATAGTGGCATATATATATAAAAAAAAAGTTCGATTTTGTGGAGTAGTGTAATCAACGGTTAAACTTGGTGGCAATATATACTTGGTCCATATCCGTAAAGGGTTAATATTTATCTAAATACAGAGGGATTTATTTTTCAAACCTGTCGCATGACATAAATTAACAACCACATAATTAATTTATATTAAAAAATTGCTAAAAAAAACAATTCAAGGTCAAAATATTTAATAATTACATAAAGTTTTTGCCATATATAATAATATAATATCATTAACTACTAAGGTTTATTATATAAAGAATAGTTATAAGTTAAAGAAATGAAATAAAAAAGAAGACTCATCTCACATTATAAATATATATAGCAGAACAACACATATATTCAGATCAGACAAAATAAATAAATAAAAATTTATTGTAATATGTGGAAAAAAATAAATTATTTATAGAATTTTTATTATATTTCAAGGTCCTTCTTCTTATATACACAATATAATAATAATATTATTTTATTTAGCAGCCAATTCCCATCTTACACCACCGCGAGAATAAATTCTTAAGAGCTTTTAATTTAACAAATAGTTTTTTTTCTTCTTAAATTTATTATCATCATTGCATATACAGATCTGTGTGACTGTATGAATTTTATTTTGCATACATATAGGCGATGCCATCCGCTGCCGTGTTTGCAAGGAGGAATTATTTTTTATGAAACGGGCAGCTGATGATATACGATTGCAATATCAGCAAATATTATAAATTATCAAGGTTAACATTTGGTTTAAAAATATTTTTCATTTATATAAAATGAGACTTTAAAAAAAAATATATCACAAATAGCACGATTATTGAAAATATAAAGAAAAACTATGTGCATAAAAAAAATGTCTGAAAAAACTAAAGATATAGCGATTTGTTCCTATGTATGTCCACAGTATCAAAATCCGTTTGTATATAAATCCTATATAGCTACTCGTTTTCTGAATTAAATCACAGTGACATCTCTCTGATTGCTATAATCGAATACAATAAGAAATCATATCGAAGTATTATCCAAAGTACACTCAAATCCCAGCTTTCTAAAAAACTTCAGCGGGTTCATATCACAAAATGTATTGCATGTATTGTCGGCCATCTTCTCAAACAGAATTCTGCCTCTACAATGAACAAAATATATTGTCGGCCATCTTCTCAAACAGAATTTTGCCTCTACAACGGACACACTCATCAATTCCCGTACAGGCAAAATCAATAATACCACCTTTTTTAATCATACGAATATAAATAGAATGATACAATTCAGTCAAAATAAAAACTATTTAAGCGAGAGGTCGTTGCGCAGAACAATTATTTTTTGCACTGTTAAAATGATAATGTTTTCTCCCACCTGAGTTTCTCCTTTTATTGTTATTTTTCAGATAAATATTTTTCATCATTTTGTCCTTTACTCCTAGACGTGGGAGCATAGGGCATTCACAAATGTCCGCCATCGCACTCTGTTTCTTGCCAAAACTTTGTGGTCACGCCATTCTTTCCCCTCTGCTTTGGCTTCCTGCAACGATGTTCGACGCCACGAAGCCTTGGGTCGGCCAGGTCTGCGTTTACCTTATGGATTACATACTAGCGCCACTCTCGCTATATCACCACTCGGTTTTCGCAGAGTATGTCCAAACCAATTTCACGTTTTACGCCTGATCAATGCTTCAATTTTTTCAACACCTGTTTTACTCCACAGATCCTTATTTGTTATTACGGCTAGATAGCATATTTTTAGAATTCGTCTCAGACACCTGTTAACGAAAAATTGGAGGCGTGTATTTATAGAGTTGTTCATTTTCCAAGTTTCGCAACTATATAAAAAACAAACAGACAATTTGTCTTAAATATTCTAATTTTCAATTTTTTTGAAATCTGTGTGGACCGCCAAATGTTGTTTTTTGAATTCGGCTCTTGACATCTGTTTCGGCTTCACCGTCTCTTGAAATATAGCTTCATAGGTATTGGAAGCTCTCTACCTCATCTATTTGTTCGCTCTCGATGGAAGTACAAGGTGTTGTTGTACCAAGACGAAGCAATTTTGTCTTTCCATAATTAATTTTTAAGCCCACTTGTCCAGCATACTTTACAAGTTGGCGTAACTTCGTTTGCAAATCTTTCCTTGAATGTGACAAGAGACAGATATCATCAGCAAAACAAAGATCTTCTAATTGTGATCCGATAACCCATTGAATACCACTGGTTGTGGTACTAACTTTCTTCATCACCCAATCTGAGACGAGTATTCGTCCGTTCGTCTGTCCGTTATCAATTGCCATATGTCGTCCGATATCCATTCCTTCCTTTTATAATTAATAAAACCTATAATATCTTTACCAGTTTTTTTCAATGAAACGACTTCACTCCAACTTTCTTCGGCTGTTGCTTCTGTTTGACGAGTTATTGTCAACAAATCATTTAGAGTTTTTTTTTAAGTTTTGCATAATTGATGCATCATTGAGGCATCATTAAGCTTTGCAAAGTTATTTTTTGTATGTTTTCGGTAGACGAATGATGTTTGCTGCCAGCTTAATACGGCGCCCCTGAGACAACGGACGTCGAGTAATGAAGTTCTCCACTTTCTGCTATTAGCGATGTGGTCTATTAGTTTTTTGTTCTACCGTCTGGTGAAATCCATGTAGCTATATGTACGTCTAAGTGAGGAAGTATTGTGCCTCCAATAACTAGGTTATTGCTGACGCAGAATTCGGCATACATTTCCCCATTCTCGTTCATAACACCAAGTCCTTGTTTCCCCATAACAGATTTCCAATTCGAATTGTTGCTTCCAACTTTCGCATTCATATCTCCCATCAAAATAACGTTGTCCGACTTCTTAACATTTAAGAGCGTAATATTAAGCTGGTCGTAAAATGCATTCTTCTCATCTAAAGATGCTTGCTCTGTTGGTGCAGAGGCTTGAATAAATGTAATAGATCGTGCTTTTGTTCACCGTCCGGTGTTATGTGCTCTCCACTTTCTTTCCATCTAGTTTCACTCAAACCGAGAACATCGAGCAACGAAATTCCCGACAAAATTGTGCAAGCGTTGTTGGTTGAAGCATCGTTCTAACATTATAAGTTCCAAATCGTGTCCGTGTTTGTAAGCTAAAAGTCGTTGCCGGTAAATTTCGTATTGATCCGAGATCATTTGTGTTTGTTTCGTCTGTAAGTTTGTTTTCAGTATTACGGTATACAAGTCCATAGCTATCTAGTCTAGTGATGTACTCCATCTAACGCTTCTAGCCTAACGTTTTGCTGTCTAATTAGCCAAACATACGTACTACGCCAGAAGTTCACCATGTTTCCATAGCTATCCGGATCGTTCTGTTTCAATGTTTGTTTTCAGGGTGCACCACGAGGAGGTTGACAGTCTTAGCACCCCAAATCTTTGTATATATACCTACCTATTATTTTTTTATATTATTTATTTTTGTATATACTGTACTTATGTATAGTATACATTTTATTCATTGACGTGCGGTGAAATTTTAGCATTACGTTCGGTCATAAGTTTACTTCTTTAAAAACGCAACCGCATAGACTAAATAGTAAATTCAAATCAATAAAATAATGAGAAAAAAAAATATCAACAAATCGAGCCGAAGCCGATTTTTGAAAAGTATTCTGTTTAAATAATAATAATTAAAACTATAAGTAAATCTGCAGAAAACTACATATAAATAAAAATTGCTTCTATGCTGAAACAAACCAAGTAATAAATATTGTAA
>JANSTW010062721.1:0-11103 GCA_027564275.1 Diadocidia ferruginosa
CTGGTAAATTGAGCTCTCCGGTACAAGAGTTTTAAATGAGCTTAGTTGACAAAATAACAACATTTATAAAAATGTTTTACGCTTAACTCTGATTTTTATTCATTGTTAACATGCTATAAAAAAATGCTACAAGAAAAGTCAAATAGTTTAGAAGTTATTTGAGTTCCCCCGTACCTTCACCTTGGTAGCGGGCCCTCTTAACGTAATTTTATAGAAAATAGTTTAACATTTATTATTAATTTTTGATAAATTCTCTAAAAATTATAGTTACATCATTATTTATTAACGCAAACCTATGTACGTTGTTAACATATAAGCATTAATAAATATTTTTCTTATGTTGCCAATAAAAGTTTTATGATTTATATAAAAACGTATACAGATTTATCAGAATCTTCGGTGCGTCGAATTTTTAATAACAAATATAAAATAAAAATTCTCTCACATTTTCTGTTATGTTGATAAAAACAATTATTTATTATTATTGTCGCACATTTTATGTCAAATAGTAGTAAAAATACTTTTTTTATTATTTTATTTATTTTTTTTAAATATAAAGAAAGTATTTATATACAGTTTAATAGATCTCGCATATAAAATATTATAAAATAAAATCTTCTAGCACTATAGGAATTTCTCGTTATGCCAATTTTAGCTACAAAAAAACAAATATTTATTATATGCGGCAGTACACAGAAGCAGTGGTGTAAAAATAATCACATTGAAATATTAAAACAATTTTCAGTTTGTCTTATAAATCAGATTTATATATTAGTGAGTCTTGTCGCATTGTATTTTATTGATCTATTATTCATATAAATGCACTAAAGTTGATTTTGTAATTCGCACATATATTTATGTATTGAATTTCTTTATTTCAATAATTTTAAGAAAAATTAAATAAATTTTCCATTGAAAATTATGTTTTATGGTGTGTTATTAAAAGCTACTGCATCAACAACACTGTCTATACTGCGCGCATGAAATTGAAATGATTTTAAATGTTATTTTATTATAAAACTATATGTAAAATATATGAAGTGGCAACTTTTTTATTATTCAATGGAAGTATAAATAATTTAAATATGTCCAATGCGGATTGTTTGAATTTCAAGAAATGTATATTTTAATTAAATTATGTCACCTGTATATTTTTAAATAAATCTTTTACGCTTTGTACGATTATTTACAAATTTAAAATACTTGATTTAGTTTTGCAATTTACATTTCTTTCGTTTTAGTAACATTTTTAAGTTCTTAGTTTGAAATATTTTTTGAAAAAACAAAAAACACGCATTAAAAGCAGCCATATATATGATGCTATCAAATATACAAAATATATGTTTGTAGAGCTTTAAGATATAACTTTCTTAAGACACTGATGAAGGTTTAGAAAAATTCGAAAAAACTGATATAATTAAAATTTCAAGATACGGCTTAAATTGTATCTTAAATTTTTAATTATAAAAATATATTTTTTCTAAAAGAATTACAGATATAATTACCAAATTACTGAATTTGTACTAATTCCTAAATTTACATATATGAGAAAAAAATTACAAGCTTTTTTTAAATGTGGTACCTGAGTTCTCTTAGATATTTAATTTGAAAACATTTTTTTAAACAGCTGTCCTTTGTTTTTTTTAGCAGTTGATTAACACAATATATTTTAATTGAATACAGTATAGAGAAATCTTTTTCAATATTGCAAATAATTTGCCCAGAAAAAAACTGTTCGTGCTACTAACATACTAATAAAAAAATTATAGTCAACCATCAACTTATGTTTATGTAAATTTATTATAAAGCTGTGTATTATTAGATAATATAACTTCTATAACTTCTAAAAAAATGAAGAATACCTCCAAATAAACAACAATTTATATTTTCACACATCACATTTAGCTAATAAATCTTATAGAAATTAAAATTAATTTAACATTTGACCAATTTATCACACACGGACTCATCATCATAGAGATGTTTCGTACATTGTATAGTGACATCATTTTTCTCAAAAAAATGTTAACAATTTAAAAAATGATTAAGAAGTTTACTATATAGTTAAATATAATAGAAGACTTCTTAAGATGCGTAAATATTTTGTATACACTAGGTATACCTACATAAGTATGATTGATGGAAGCATATTTATATAATTATGATTGTATACACGCAGTAAAATCGCGGTATATAGTAAAGCAAGTTTTATAAATAAAATTATTATATTTTGATGATTATGACCTTTTGAAAAAGTAATTTTTTAAGTATTTTAATTAATAGTTATTTTTTTACAAGTGCCTTATTATTATGATGACTGACAATGCGGTGATGAACTCATGAGAGTACCTAAATATGTGCGATTATGTAGACAACGTGTGTTATTAACAACCTTCGATATAACATTCATTTCCGACAATATTTTTTAATTGAAAGGTATTGAGTTATAAAAAGTATATTTTTTTCGATTTTTAATAGTTATACACGTTTTAATGATGTGTTACTCACATATCAATTAAATTTTTGAGAAATTATTTTTTTTTCTCTTAGCGAAGATTGAATTTTGTATAAAGAACAATTAATTGTATAAAATTAAAAAAAAAAGTTTTATTTTAATGTATACAAACTTTTAAAGCTAAAGCACTGCAAACGGTGTATAAAATTATTACTTTGTCTAAATGTTAAAAGCTTTTCAAATATTTGTTTATTGCACCGAGCAGGTGCCGTATCAAACAGTTTTAATTAACCGCTTTTTCATAACAATATTCAAAAATCAAAGCAAATTTATATGATTTATATAAAAATAAATAAATCAAAACAATTTTTTTAAAGAGTACAAAATTTGTCTACTAATATTCGTATTATCAAAACAAAAGACTTCAAAAGATTAACCTTATTTCATCACAATATAAAAATTCAGCACAATTTCGTGCATAAAGAGGTTTAATGTTATATAAGAATTAATATTAAGCAGTGTGTTATAAAATGTGTATAATAATGTATAATTTGATTTGACCAACAATTTTAAGATTTTTTTTTAATATTTAAAAGAATGTTAGCTGATTTAATAATTTTTTCACGAGAGGTTTTATACTTATAATTTTACTATAACAACAAAAGACTTTAAAAGACGAACCTCAATATCATCTCAAATTAATAATAAATCAATTCAAATTTATATATTTTTTTAATTTAAGGAAATGTAAAAATATATTTTCTTGGAAGAAGGCACATCATCGGAAAGATTTCCACTTATATTATTTTACTATAAAGACAAAAAACTACAAGAGACGAACCTCATTTCATCATAATATCAAAAATCAGCAAAAAAATGTTTTTTATATTTCAGAAAATTATATGTTTAATATTATTTATTATTATTTTATTATTATTTTCTAAAGAAGATCTCAACTTTTAATATTATACTGCAAATACTTAAGACTCCAATTATATTCGAACCTAATTTTATCACAATATGCGAAATCAGTATAAATTTATATTCTAAAAACGTCAAACAAATTAGAAAATACGAAAATAATATTTCTTTAAAAAGGCACACTAACTAAAAAAAATTATTATACTGTAAAGACAAAAGATTCCAAGAGACGAACCTCATGTCATCACAAAATAATAAATCAATACAAATTCATATTTAAAAAATTTAGAGATTTAGAGAAATTATAAAATGCAAAAATATATTTTCTTCAAAGAAGGCACACCCGCAAAAAGATTTCCACTTATATGATTTTACTATAAATACAAAAGATTCCAAGAAACGAACCCCATGTCATCACAATATGAAAAATCAGCTCAAATTAATTTTATTCTTCTATTTAATATTTATAATAATAATTATTAAATTTAATAACAAAAATTCTAAAAAAATCGTAATATATTTCTTTTCGATTTTTTATGAATGTCTCCTCATCGCCGCCCGCCGATAAATCATAAACTCTATATTTTAATTATTTAAAAAAATTAAAAAAAAAATTACTTTATATGACTTAATAAATATTCTCAATATGTTGGAATTTAAAATATGATTGCCATAATAAAATTTAATTTATTTTATAATTTAAGTATAATAAAATATATCCTTCAATTAAATATATACACTAGAAATTTAATCATTTTTTTTTTGGTAAATAAAAGCTTTCTAAACTATTATTGCTTTAAGTCCTATGGCAATATAATTATTTGACGATATTGAGTAGTTTTATTATAAGTATTGTGAATATTTAAAAAATTAAAATTATCGAGGACATATACAAAAATCACCCACTATTTTGTACTTAACATAAATTCATAATAGCCTAAAAGATATATTCCATTCACTGCAATCCAAATTCGAAATATATCGTTCCATTTCTTATACAATAACATTTTGATCTTAATCCAGAGTTATCATTCTGCGTACACAATTATTAAGAAAACATTAATTTTTCCATAACATTTAAGAATATAAAAATTTAATTTCCCCCTAAAGATATGTTTCACTTTAAGATAAATTATATAATGCGGCGCGCACCTTTAGCGATTACTAAACGCATACAATTTCGCATATAAATTATAATAAAAATGTTAAATCTGATTTCTTAATTTTGCACAAAATGTGTGTGTATAGAGTTTAATGTTATTTTGTTTATGGGGTCATTTTATTTATTATTTATGCATTGTATATAACAAAATTCTTGCGTGCATTGTGCAAATTCGATTAAGCCAAAAATTGTACATCTTATGTTTGTACTCTTATATTACAGTTTAATATTTTTTATTTAAAAATTAATTGAAATGTCATAACGCGTCGAGGACGCCTATATAATAAAGTTTGTTGCTGTTTTTTATTGTTAAATTTAAGTTTGCCTTTAAAATAAAATTAAGAAAAGCAAAAAAAGTAGACATCTTCTCTTATTTATTTAAAAGAAAAAAATGTGCTTATCGGCAAAGATCATCGCAATTCGTTGGTTCCCATTGTTTAAAATAAAATATTATTGATGTTTCTTATACCTCTAAGGTACAACGCATATAAATATTTTAAACTTTAATAAAACTGTTGTTTGTTTTGACTTTTGATATAAAAGAAAACAAAAATTAAACAAAACATAAAATTAATCGTATGCCCTGGGTAAGATAATCACTCATAAAAAATGTAGAGAAATAATAAAACACAAAATTTATGGGTCAGAAGCATTAATTTTTAAATTGTTTACATAATGAATAAACCTTTAACATAAATTATGAAAAATATTGTGTGTAAGTAATAATTATATAGCATATAAGACTGAATAGCCGCGTGGTTGTGATACAATTCTGTCACACACTTATTATTTTTTATGAGTAAAAATAGCTATAATGAATAAATTATTTTTTTAAACAACATTTTGAATATATGAACATTACAAAAAAATTTAACACTTTATGCTAATCCAAAAATCGCTGATACCAACCATTGGTATAAAGCAAACTTTTTTTATGTTATTTTTGAATAATTAAAATTTATACAATATTTGCATGAAAGTAAAATTGAAATATTTAAATAATATAAACCGCACATTCGTGACTGTATGCGAAAAACCCTAACTTAGATTATATTTACGAAAAATATTATATAATTTAGACGAATATTTTAGATATAATCTTTAACAAAAAAACATTTTCCAAAAAAAGAATAAAATTATGATATTTGCGCAAAATTTTGGTAGCGGTAGTCCCAAAGCTTTGTGAAATTTAAAGCATCTCTATAATTAAATGGAACGCCACAAAAAATATGTAGGGTTTTTTCCTCGTTTACTAATCACTAGAAAGCTTTGGACGTTTTCTGGAAAATGTTAAGCTTTTACACACAAAACTTAAATCTCATTTATGATAATAAAAAGACAAAAAAATTATCTTGTCTGTAAATTTAAATAATTTTTTTAAATTTATTTATTTATATATTTTTTTAATTAAATTTATTTTATTAAAAAAGAAAAATTCATAATACAAAAAAATGAGCTAAACCATCGCTTCTAAATAATTTCTCTTTGATAGTACAAACGATTTTGTCTTATAGTTTTCAATTTTACTTAAATTAATGTATTTTTTACGATATCTCCAATATAAGATTCGACTTTACAATGTATGACAACAAATATTAATTAAAAATAAATATATTTATCTCAACATATAAATCACTGTCAATTTAACTAAAAAGCTTACAAATAAATAAGCAAATATATTATATATAGTCCATAATATTTAAATTTAGTTTTCAAAAAATAATTGTATTTAATTTAGCCGCAAAAGAAAAATATTAAATTTTAAAAGATATATATAGGTATATATAGTTATGTACATTGCTAATTGTGATTTACTTTTGGATATGCATATACAATTTTATGCTAAATATAATGCAATAATATTTAAACGATATAAAATAAATAAATTAAAACGCAAAGTGTTTAACTTTAATATTTATTTATGTATATATTTACCCATATGTATATATATGTACAAAACAAAATAAATATTTTCAATTAGGCATATTGTGCACAGCATTTGGCAACCTGTTACAATTTTGCGCATATATTATAATATGTATCACTCAATAAGACTAATGAATAAGATCAGCTTATTGAAAACTTACAATATTAGCAAAGTCATATAGCGCCATATATAAGTAGAGCAAAATTAATATTATATTTAACAAATGTCTAATAATCCAAAATACTTTATTGATTATGTAAAAAAAATAATTAATTTTATATAAACTAAGGATTATATAATTTACAATTAAGCACTTAGGCAGTCAAAGTAGAGCTAACGATGAACTCTGAAATATAAGAGATTTTGTGCTTTTTCTCAATAATAAATTAACAACAAATTTCATATACACGTTAGCTTAATTATAATTGTTGTACATATATACGACGTAATATGGTTTAATTTTTTTAACCGGTTTCCATACATCATTAAATTTAAATTTTTAATATATCGGCATCTCTTAGCTTACGGGCGCTGCAAAGAAAAACGTCAAATATTTATATAAACTCGGTAACATAATATATCAAAGCCAGCAGCTAATCAACCAGCATTATTCAGTCAAACAAAATATAAAGAAATATGTGACGATAAAAAGTATAACTCAAAACCACTTTTAACGTACACTTATATTATATATTTTGTAAAAGCTATCAACATTAGCTTTCTGTTGAATTGGAAAATTTTCTTTGAATATAGGGTTGTGTAGTATATACTAAGTGTTACAGTTTTCATGTCCCTATAAATAATTAAACGAAAATGTGAAAAATTAAAAAATATATCGGACTCGATCGTGCCACTGAATTATAACATATATAGAAAGCTGCCTATATAGGCATATGTGCACCCTTGACTATAAAGAAAATTAGATGGACATACTCTCAAATCTTTGCAGTGGCTTATAGGAGCTCCATTAACAGTTATATAGGTCGTACAGACAGTATTTCTTATTATTGCCCTTCTCATTGTTACCCAAATTTTAACATGAGCAGAAATGTAAATCATATTTACAAATTGGGACAGAATGAGATAGGTCACAGTTATATTGTTTCCTGTTTGTCATTCTTATCTTTTCTTTTTGTATGGTTCTTCGTAAAGAAAGTCGTCATAGCAACTGTATGCTGTATTGCTTAAGGATTTCATATTCGTGAATTTTTTGATTTCATAAAAAATATTGTTTTATATTATTTAAAAAAAAATTCTATAGGTATTTGAAATATTTGCTACTTTTTGATGGACAAATCTTCATATGCATACTCAACCCTATCAACAAATTGTACCATGCTTGCATGGAGGATAAAACTATCTTTATATATAAAATTTAATTCAAAAGTGTAATGTCATTAATTTCAATTTATGTAGAGCAATTTTCGCTTTCATTTATTATATATACATCGAATCTACATATTCACCGCACAAACTCTATACATTTTATACAAATATAAAATGCAAAACAAAGCGCAAAAAATCTAATATTTATTTTATAAACAAAACTCCATATAATAAACCCGATAAATATATTTAAAGTTTGTGCTTGCGACTATTATTGTAATAAAATATTTATTATTATTTAAAGCAGAATTTGAAAGAAGTTAACTCGTAAATAAAATGGCATGTGTTTAGTTTTAGTGTATTGATTTTATTTTTTCGATTATGTAATAACTGGGTAAATATATAAAATGAATAGATCTACTTATTAAAACATATTATTATTATTATTATTATTATTATTGAATACAGATGAATGAAATTATTTACTATATTTATTTATAAAACTAAGAAAAACACCATTGGAGCTCTTAACTGCTTGCTATATAGATGTAATAACTCGCATAAAATCTGAATAAAAGATTTAAATAAATTTAATAATTAACTGGTATTGAAGTTTTAGTTAAATTTATTTTATTTTATGTAATAAAAACAAAAATTTATTATATAGAGCAATTTATATATATATAGGCACACATAACAAAACACTTAAAATATTTAATTAATTTCAACAAATTAATTTAATCACATTCATAAATAAATTATTTTTTTGAAAAAAAAACATACATTCTCGTGAAAAGTTGTTTATGCGTTATATTATGTCAAAACATTGTAGTGGTTAAGTGTGTTAAAGTTGCAATTTAAAATTTCGAAGCACGTGGAATAATAAATTAATATTTTTTTTAATCAGATATAGATTCTTGTGTTTTATTTTGTTAAACAAATGTATTTGTTTTTCAAGTTTTCAGTATTTGTTTTTATTTAAAAAATTACGGACGTAGCTCTTCAGTACTTATATTATCTTGTCAAGATTGACCCAATCCTGGCCAAAGAAAATTTCTTTTTAAGATAAAAATTGATTGGTTTATCGGCTTAAGTGACTGAACCTTTAATTAATACCTAAATAGAATGATATTATGGTTTTCCCTTTTTGATATACCAAAATTGTAACTCAGAGATTATGTCAAATTCAACGTGGCACGGGACCTTCAGTTTCCGAAACACATGGCCAGTTGTCGATCTATATTCGTCCAGAAATAATTTTGTATGTAATTTTAGATACTTCTGATTCAGAAAAAATTTTAATCTAGAAACATAGAAAATTAGTATATACTAATTTCAAAAATATCTCAAAAATAAGTGTAAAATTGCCTCTATGCTATTCCTTCTGGATTTTTCCAAGATTTTTGATTCAGTTGATCACGATATTCTCTGAAATAAGCTTATTATTTTATTTAAATTTTCGAAATGTGCTACATCATTCATACAAAATTATCTTTAGTCGCGTTTTCAATATGTTGATATGGATAATATACCTTTTCCTGATTTTTTTATATTTTTCATGGTGTTCCTCAGGGATCTGTGCTTGATCCTTTACTGTTTTCTTTATGTATAAATGTTATTTTCAGTATTCAGAAATTCTGTAAATATTAGATAATTTTTGCTTATGATGTGCAGCTCTTTTAACGCATCTAACTTAAGTGGTTCAATTAATTGCTGATTTGGATACAATTTTTTACTCAATCCTCTAAAGTCCCATGCCATATTCTTATCAAACTCTCGTTCCTAATTACTATTATTGCCGAATATTATATTTTTATATATTGTTCCTTATTCTCCTACATTGATAAATTTAGGCTTTACTATTAGTAATAATTTAACGTAGGTTAATCAGATCATGTCCGTGCAATTTCCTCTAAAGTTCTAACGAAATTACGCTGTATTTGTCCTCATGAAAGTTCCATATCGCTAACTCTAAGAAAAAATCTTACTAAATCTTTTATTGTTCCTTACTTCATAATGTTTCTCAGCCATACTGATGATGGGACGTAGGTCCCGAAACGAGTTTTGAGTGCTGAGTTTACTTCATGGACTATTTGTTTTAAAAAAATGTTTTTTTAAGAAACAAATTTTTTATGCTGCGCTAAGAAAGGTATGCTTTGCTCTGACTGACCCATTAATTTATTTGAGAATAGCTTTGCCTTAAATTAGACCGATTAGCCTGTTTTTTTTTTAAATATTTACATAAATTAACTGTTAATTTAAAAAATATTTAGATTAAATAAAAAAAAAATAAAAAACTAAATAAAAGCACACGATTTCGAATAACTAATAAAATACCAAAAATTCTAATAATAATTTTGTATAATTTTATTTTTTTTAAATTCATTTTCATTTAACACTTAACTTCTGTTATTAAATAATCGCATAGTCTGTATATGCCATGGTATTGGGTACTATTATATACTCGACATCAAGGTATTAAGATAATAAAATCGCATAAATATTTACTACTTCTTGTTAAAAAAAATATTTTATTTTATGAAGAAATAACATAATATAGCATGCTGCTATTTCTATAATGTTATGACTTTATGATGATGACCATGCTATACATACTTAAACAGTATAAAAGACTAAAGATCTATATTATAAAATGCGAGGGGGTAACAACCAGAAAAAATTTGTCCAAAAGACTTCTAATTTCAAAAGATAGGCAAGACTTTCAAAAGACTTCCAATACATCCAAAAGCCTTTCAAGAATTTTAAGACTTACAAGTCCAAAACTTTCAAAATACTTTAAATACAACCATAAGACTTCCAAGACATTCAAAGAAGTGTCCGAAAACTTGCAACGGAGGTTACCCCCTAGATAAAGAGTGATTTAAAGTAGGTACTACAATATAAAATATATACATAGATGAACATTAAGTTATTTGATGTGGTCTTTTAACACTATAAATATAAAATTTTATCTTCTGTGAGGTGTCTTATGTATACCTAAAGCTATCCAATAGACATAACGTAGTTGTGCTGTACGATTTTTTAATTTAACTTGTCTTATTAAATTATATTTTGATTGTTTATTAATCATTTTACCGGTTTCTTATATTATGCGACTATAAAATATAAAACAAATGTGTGAGGTTTTACCGCATGTAAGTTAAAACTCTGCTGCTAGACTAAATTTTATTATATAAAAAAATAATAAAAACGAGTTCATTTTTTTTTATCAAAATTTATTAATAACTAGCTGGTACCCGGCGTGCGTTGCTACGCTCAGGAATGAAATACTCGTTGTTTAAAATTGTGGGG
>JANSTW010062732.1:0-10774 GCA_027564275.1 Diadocidia ferruginosa
ACAGTGTTTAAGTTGGGAGTTCTGTATCACTACAATCCTCCTCCGTAGGAACATTTGCTGCAAATATGCGTTTAAAAAAAATACATTCACCACAATCCCCTCCCGTAGGAAATTTGCAACAAACTTTTCATTCGTTTTTACAGTAAAATTTTGCATTTTACCAAAATTAATAAAAATGCTAATTTTAATTAAATTTTAAAAATATTTGCTTCAATATGTTCTTTCAAAAAACCCTTTTCGAGGATATTAAAAATGTCGATGTTTTTCAACATTAATTTATTTTCCAAGTTTAACCTATTTAAAATCATTAGTCTTATTAATGTTACGATTTCTGTGTCACTACAATCCTCCCCCTTCGAAAGTCTCTGAAATTTAATATAAACAAACAGAGTGGCGATAAAAAAGCTTTTAATTAAATTAAGAAAATTTATTAATATTTTTTAATTGGTTTTAATTTAAAAATTTTATTAATATATATTAATTCCACTAACAACGAAAAAAACAACAAACTAATTCCAGAGCATCCTATTTTTCAACCAACCTACGTTAATATGTCAGAATTGGCATCGATGGCTGCCTCTAAAATAACTAACAACTCCACAAATCAGCCACAACCACAACAACCAATTTATCAGCAACCAATACTACAACCGCAGCCACAGCAGCCGATAAATTCACCAGTTCTCTCGATTGCTTCGTCATTGGTATCGTCCGATTCATCGGCAACAAATCATCAAAGTTCACCGGACGTATCAGCCGCTACTGATACGGCTTCGACACCTCAAATTAATAGTCCCCATACTAACGATAGTAGTTTAGCTCAAACACCAGTAACAGCACCCCTAACAAGCGGTGGTGGCGATGACATTGATAACACGTCGTCCGATAACACTAATCCCTTCAGTCCGGAAAATGATTTCAAAAGTACCGGTTCTGTTTTAGAAAAATTGTCAATGTTCGAGAAAATTCAAAATAATATAATTGTACCGCCGCCGGCAGCAATTGTGTCCAAACCGGAAGTCATAGTAAATCGTAAAAATGAGGAAATCTACAAGGCGATTGGGTCGGTGGAAAAGGATCCAGGTATGTTAATTTTTTTTTTAACTTAATTGGGCATGACAAAAAATTATTGTTTTTAAAAATATCACTAACTGCAAAAACACGTATCTTCAGCAAAATATTTTAAATTAAATAAAAGTTTGTTTCAAATATTTAATTAGTCTATGCAAATTCTAGAAACATTGCAAGTATTTTGGGTTAGAATAACGAGTTAATTGCAATAAAGAAGCTAAACAACATTCTAAGGCACATCATGGAAACATTGCGGAAACTTGTGTTCATAATTTGGAAATAAATGTTTTGCAAGACTTATTATCTTAAAATTTGCTGATTTGATTATTTTTTTCAAATGTGTCATATGTTTTCGTAATTTTGCTCTATTTTTATAAAACTTTTAAATAGAATTCGGTTGTAATCTGTAAAAATTACCCTCCAAAGATAAACGATACGTGTTATTGCAGTTAGTGTGATACAATTTATTTAAAAAAAAAATGCACGATTTAAATTTAAAAAAATCATTGTCAGCATGAAATTGAATTTAAAAAAAATTAAAAATTATGATAAATTAGCTTTTATGTGTGCTGAATTCGTCAATTCGATAATATTTAAATCATTTTTTTTTTTAATTTTTTTTTTCGATATTATTGATTTTATGAATTTTTAACGTTTTATCAGTTAAGTAGAAATTACTGTTGCAGGATTTTTAGAAGAGGAGACGTACTTTTTAAAGTTTTTTAAAAATGTCATTTAAAAAAAAAAACTTAAGACTTGTTATAAAAATTTCTTCAAGTGTACACGTATACTTGAAGAAATTTGTATAACAAGTCTTGAGTTTTCTTTACTATTAAAAGTATAAACCGTCTGTTGTCTTCATTTATATTTTATAGCATATAGAACAATGAATATTTGTTATTGAGAATTTTAGCAGAACAAACAAAAAATCAATAGGCAAAAGTTTTTTCTTATCACAACTTTGTGAAACTTTATTCTTTTTTATATAATAGCAGGTTTTCTGCAAACAATTTTGCCGAAGTCTATTTATTATTACCTTAAGCTCAACAGCAGCCAACGTACCAAACCACCCACCCGCCCGCATGACATATAAACACAATTATATTATTCCTTTCTATTTGATTAAATATGTACCTATAAGAGAAACGTAAAAGTTTTATCGAAAATTAAGAAATATGTTTAGAGGTTAAACATTTGTTTCTTAACAAACAAATAGACGCGTGTTGTTTGCATTATTATTGTCGATTTTTAGCATTTAATATTCTGATTAATTGATTATGTTCAGTACAATGACATTTTTCATTGTTATTCATTTCGGAGTTGGATTTCGATTTCGAAACTATTAATAACATTTCATGAAAGTTAAAAAAATAGTTTCGGTTCCTCTTTATGACATCCTCAGTAGAGCTAAAAATATCACTCCCTATAGTCAATAGGTTGAGAACGTGTTTCAATACTGCTTCGGTACCTCTAGATTCCATCTTCAGTAGGACTGTCAATAACAACCTTCAGAGAATTTGTCTAGATCATGTTTTCATACTATGTCAGTAGTTCTAAATTCCTTCCTCAGCTGGCCTGTAATTATTACTCCTTTGCGAATTGCTTTGATCGAGTGTCCAAACTGCTTCAGTACCTTTAATGTCCATTCTCAGCAGGGATGTAATTATTACTCTTTTAAGAAATGCTTCGATCGAATGTCCATACTGTTTCAGTACTTCTAAATTTCATCTACAGCAGTGTTTTTATTATTACTACTCCTCAGTGCATTGCTTCGATCGAGTGTCCATACTGTTTGAGCATCTCTGAATTCCATCCTCAGCAGGGCTGTAATTATAGCTTCCTAGAGAATTGCTTCATCAAGTATCCATTCTGTTTCAGCTCCTCTAAATTCCATCCTCAGCAGGGCTGTAATTATTACTCCCTTAAAAAATTCTTCGATCTGTTTGAGCATCTCTAAATTCCATCTTACGCAGAACTGTAATTATAGCTTCTTAGAGAATTGCTTCATCGGGTATCCATACTGTTTCAGCTCCTCTAAACTCCGTCCTCAGCAGGGCTGTAATTATTACTCCTTTAAGAAATTCTTCGATCTGTTTGAGCATCTCTAAATTCCATCTTACGCAGAACTAAAATTATAACTTTTTAGAGAATTGGCTCAAACGGGTATCCAATATCCATACTGTTTCAGATCCAATAAATGTCATCTTCAGCAGGGCTTTCATTATTTCTTCTTAGAGAATTGCTTAATCGGGTATCCATGCTGTTTCAGTACCTCTAAATTTAATCCTCAGCAGGGTTTTTAATATTACTTAGAGAATTGCTTTGATCGAGTGCCCATACTGTTTCAGTGTCTGTAATGTCCATCCTCAGCAGGGATGTAATTAGTACTCCTTTAAGAAATGTTTCGATCGAGTGTCCATACTGTTTCGTCTAATGTCCATCCTCAGCAGGGCTGTAATTATTACTCCTTAGATAATTGTTTCAATCGAGTGTCTATACTATTTCAGTACCTCTAAATTTTATCCTCAGCAGGGCTGCAAATATTACTTCTTCGAGAATGTTATAGAATTTAGTTTCCATACTCTTTTGTTATCTTCATAAGTTCCATCCTTAGTAAGGCTGGTCGGTCACACATTAGACAATGTGTTTAGCTATGATAATCGAATTTTAAGTGTGCGAATCATTTTTATAAAATTCATAAAATCAATATTTTCGTTATAGTAAAATTCATTTTGATTTTGAACAACAATTCTGCACTAAATTTTCCAGTATTTTAGCCTGGTAAGAGGCCAATCAAAATTTGTATTAAAAAATTCAATAGGGCCTTGCGTAATTCAATATGGCGCCGTAAAAACACAAATCAAATACCTCCATCGTTTTAATGAATTAGAAAAATTGTCTATAAATACATTTTTTTCATAAATTATATTTAAAATAACCCCCTCAGTGGGGATTTTTCGAACTAAACTTAAAAAAAATTGTAAATTTAAAAATTTATTTAAAAATAGTAATCGTTTTTACAAGAAGTTTTTAAATTTTTGATGCAGTCTTAATTAATTAATTAATTAATTAGCCATCTTTAATTACGCCATCATTTTGTAAAATACCAAAATTTTGTACTGCGCCGCCATCTTGAATTTTTCAACAATTTAGCCTTTAACAAAACTAGAAAAACTGGGAAATTCGGTGTTGTAGAAAAAATGTATACATTTTTTATTATTATTTATCATTTTTCACCACATTTTGTTATTTGTTTGCATTTTTTGTTTTTCTTTTGTGTTACACAACCACAACCAACAACCAAAAAGATCAAATCTATGAAGATTCCATACAAGAGTTAAATAATCTCATCGGTGAACTTGATTCATTTCAAAAAGAACATGAACAACAAACACGCATTGCCGGTCCGACGGCTGCCGCGGTCGCCAACAATAGAGATAAGGATTGTGATAGTAACTATGATAGGATATCGGTGGGCAGTTCGAATATCGGCAGCCTCGGCTATTCGATACAGAGTAATAATTCCAGTGAATCAAAGTTTACCTACAACGAGCAGGATGTTATGAAATATTTCAATGAGAATAGTTCTGGTTTTGAGTCAAATGAATCGGAAATAATTCATATACACGAGCCGAATTGCATCGAAACCGATGTTTATTTGAAAGAAAACACGGAAATTATCGAACTGAGACGAAAAGATTCGAGTACAACCGAACTGCATAAAATCGTCGATGATTCGACTATGGCAAATGGTGACGCCGCATCTGGTCAACAACGATTTAGCTCATTTAGACAGAACTACAATGATACCAACGGTCGCAGTAGTGCGACTCCGCCATTTAATCGTGGTGCCGAATTAAGTGTTAACTGCATGAACGGCAACAGCACATCGGGCAACAATTTAATTGATTTTAAGATGAGTTTGGAGGAGAGGCTACGAATGAAACCGATTATATCGCCACGGCCGGCCTCTTTGTCTGGTTTGTGTTTTTTATTATTATTTTAATTTGTAAATAATTTTCTTTTTTTTTTCGTAAACACGTTGCTTTTGAATTTCGTATCTAATTTTTTTTAATTACATTTACAAATCATGTTTTTTTTTTGTAAACTTAATTATTGTGTAATAATTTTTTTAAACTTTTTTAAATGAAATATGTTGCCTTTACGTAATTATACCTCTGAGCAATTATAGAGATTAGTCATTTTTTCGTATGTAACACAATGCTCTTGAAACGATTTTATATCAATTTATTTTTTAACTGCAGATATCTAAAAAGGGAACACTATAAAATGTGTGTCTTTTGATTTATGATTTTCGTGATTCCCGAAATAATTTTCGTGATTTCTGAAATAATTTCCGAAGTGATTTCGGATTTACGAAAAAATTTCTGAAGTTTTTTCTTAGCTTTTAAAGTGATTTCTGAATTCTAAAATAATTTTAGTGATTTCTGAAACGATTTTAGTATCTGAAGTGATATTCAAAGTAACTGATTTCCGGGATCACTGAAAAAATTTCGTGATTTCTGAAATAATATCCGAAGTGATATCTGATTTCCGTGAATTCTGAAATAATTTCCGTGATTACTGAAATGATTTCCGTAGTACTTGAAGTGATCGTATTCAAAGTAACTTCCGATTTCCGTTATCACTGAAAAGATTTCGTGATTTCTGAAACAATATCCGAAGTGATATCGGATTTCCGTGAATTCTGAAATTATTTCCGTGATTTCTGAAATGATTTCCGTAGTATCTGAAGTGATATTTGAAGTAACTTCTGATTTCCATGATCTCTGAAAAGATTTCGAGATTTCTCAAATAATATCTGATTTCCGTGATTTCTGAAATGATTTCCGTGGTATCTGAAGTGATATCGAAGTAACTTCTGATTTCCGTGGTATCTGAAGTGATATTCGAAGTAACTTCTGATTTCCGTGATCACTGAAATGGTTTCGTGATTTCTGAATATCCGAAATGATATCTGATTTCCGTGATTTCTGAAATTATTTCCGTAGTATCTGAAGTGATATTCAAAGTAACTTCCAATATCCGTGATCACTGAAAAGATTTCGTGATTTCTGAAACAATATCCGAAGTGATATCTGATTTCCGTGAATTCAAAAATTATTTCCGTTATTTTTGAAATGATTTCCGTAGTATCTGAAGTGATATTCGAAGAAACTTCTGATTTCCGTAATTTCTGAAATGATTTCCACAGTATCTGAAGTGATATTCTAAGTAACTTCTGATTTCCGTGATCACTGAAATGGTTTCGTGATTTCTTAAATAATATCCGAAGTGACTGAATTATTTCCAAAGTGATTTCTGAAATGATTTTCGTGATTTCAGGAAAAAAAAATCAGATGTGTTATCTCATTTTTGTGATTTCTGAAATTATTTCGGTAGTATCTGAAGTGATATTCAGTCATTTCTGATTTCCGTGATCTCTGAAAAAGTTTTGTGATTTTTGAAATAATATCCGAAGGGATCTGATTTACGTGAATTTTGAAATTATTCCTAAGTATCTGAAGTGTTATTCGAAGGAACTGAATGATTTCTGAATTGATTTCCATGATTTCACAAAAAAATTCGGATAAGTTATCTGATTTTCGTGATTTCAGTATAAAATTCGGATGTTTTATCTGATTTTTGTGATTTCTGAAATGATTTCCGTAGTATCTAAAGTGATGTTCGAAGTAATTTCTTATTGCCGTTATCTTTAAAAAGATTACGTGATTTATAAAATATTATCCGGAAGTGATATCTGATTTCGGTGATTTCTAAAATGATTTTCGAATGATTTCCCTGATTTTCGATATGATATAAATTATTGCCGAGAATTCTGAAATGATTTCCGAAGTGATTTCCGATTTCCGTGATTTCTGAAATGATTTTCGAATGATTTCGGAAGTGATTTCCGTGATTTTCAATGTGATATCTGATTTCCGTGATTTCTGAAATGATTTCCGTTATTTCAGAAATGATTTCCGAAGTGATTTCTGATATCTGTGATTTCTGATTTCCGTGATTATTGAAATTATATTTGAAGTGCATTTTTATTCTTGTAACTAAATTCTTAAATGATTTCAAAAACAATTTCAAAAGAGATTTCTGATTTCTGAAATAATATCCAAAGTTATATTTGATTTTTGTGATTTCTGAAAAGATCTCCGTGTTTTCAGAAATTTTTCGGGAGGTCATTTCTAATTCCCGTGATTTCTGAAAGGATTTCAGAGAATTATGATTTCTAAATTGATATCAGAAATTATTTTCGCGATTTCCCTGATTTCTTAAATGATATCCGAAGTGAATTCTATTTCTGAAAGAATATCCCATATAATTTTTTAATTCTGAAATGATTTATGTGATTTCTGATATGATTTCGGAAATGGTTTCGGATTTTCGAATTTATTTCTTTACAAATCATATTGATATAGAATCAATCATCGCTGCCATGAAAAAGGGTATTGTGTTTCATAATATCTAAAAAAAACCAATTTGTAAGAACAAATTAGTTTTTAATAATAAAAATAATTTTAAATTTTTTAGGTTGCGTGTCCAGAATAACACGGAGATCGTCTGTGAATACTATGAAACCACCGCCACCGGTTCGTCGGAGTTCCAGTGTAACACCCAGTCATCATGGTGCTCTGCCGGTAAGCTCAATAAATTGTATAAACATATTTTTTTTAAATTGTTTTTTTTTTTTTTAGAATTCACCAAGCTTGTCTCAACAAAATCTAATGAACACATCATCGGAAAGTTTGCCGCCACCGCCGGCCTATCTGTTGGATTCGTCGGGTCGAACGTCGCCGGGTAAAGTGGGCGAAACGGTTAAGGCATTAACTGAACTCAGACATATGCCAGCTAGTCCAGGTGTTATTCGACGAGCCCAAGCATTGGCTCAAATGAATCAATTGCCACATTCGCCGCCAGTACAAGTGAGATTTATTTTCTAGTCAGTTGTCATAATTGACATCAAATTAATTCGTATTCTAAGAATAAATGTCAAATTTATGTGCTTTTTTTATCGTTTCATGATTTTTTTTATCGCTTTATTAGAGGCTGTGGCATCATATGATGACACTATGATAATATATTATGCTAAAACATCTTCTATATTATTAATTCTAATTATAAACTTATTTATAACGATTATAGTCGTAATAAAACATCCTTTAAAAAGATCTGGCAATTTTTGACAGAGAAATGTCTGCTTTTTCGATTTATTTGTTACAAGTGTCCTCATATGATGACATTAGAGATTAGACAAATTCGAGATAAGAGAACTAAAGTTTTTATTAAACAACTTTTTTCACACATTCTTTACATTATTTTACTTAAATCAATAATTATTATACCACTTAATTAGAAGCTCTGGCATCATATGAGGACACTTGGAAAATATGATCACTTAACAAACATCTATACAATTCACCATATTTAAACTTTATAAAACAAACGAAGTCATTATAAACTAATAACTAGATCTATTTTTGACAGATTAACATAGAATCTTTGATTTTTTTTTATTATAAGTGTCCTCATATGATGACGTTTCGAGAATTCTGTTGAAAACAACGATTTAAACATTTTACTAAATTAGTAGATTTGAATTCAAAAAAAATTATAATTTTGTATAATTCTTAATTTTTTTTAAATTATCTAACAATTTCAAGTCGTAAGGAATTTAAAAAAAATCAAATGCATGAAATACTTAGCTTTGTAAAGAACATAGAAAAATGTCAGTTTAATTACAAATTTTATGTATAATTTAATTAAAACTATTTAAATTTGAGATTTTTTTTTTATAATTTAACCCACAATTTTAAAATTATTTTATTTAAAACAATCAATTTTATTTATTTTTTATTTTATTTATGTACACAACGCGAATTTCTAGAACCTACAACATTCTCACAATTATAACAATTCTTTTCCATCACCACCAAAGATTGAACATAATGTAGTAAATAATTGTACAAACAGTCCATTATTGTATACACCACCACCAACACATTCATCATCAATTAATCCCAGTAGTACACAAAATCAAAACAATCAAAACATAACCAAATCTAGTGATAGCTTTAATCATCATGTAAGTAGCATGTGTTCCACCCCAGGAGATAGACCATGAGAAGAATTAATGGATTAGAAAATATTTCAACCAATTGTTTCCCTTTCTTACAGACATACAGATCGCCAAATACAACATCATCACAAAGCGGCATTTATGCCCAGCCAAAACAAGTGTCAAAAATGTCTAGTTTTAGAAATCCTAGTCCAAGTAAATTTTGCTGATTTTATTTGAAAAAAAAAAATGTTTTGTTAAATTTTTCCTTTTTAGCCGGTTCAACAAAAAATCAAAATTCAAATTTAATGGCCCAGTTAAATGCTCGCATTTCACCGCAAACCAATAAGCAGAACGAGCAGCAGCAGAATGAAAAGAAAATCCATGCTCAAAACCAAAGTCAACAGATTTATCAAATTTACGATACAAGAAATAATGTCCAACAGCAGCAGCAGCAGCAACATACGACGAGAACCGAACAGAAATCTCAACGATCGAATCATTATCAGCAACAACAACAACAACACCATAATCATACACCACCAACTTCGCACCAACAACACATTAATGAGGCTATCTATACAAGGGCTGCTGATCGAAATCATCACTATCAACAGCAGCAGCAGCAGCAACAACAACTGTTGCATCAACAGCAACTACAACAACAATTACAGCAACAACAACAACACTATAATCAATCAAATGATGGTAAAAATCCAATTTATGCTTCTCATACACCACCACCCACCACAAATCACCGTCATATCCAACAAAAAATCTATGTTTCTACCAATCCTTTTATTACGACAACAACTCAAAACTATTCACCGACTAGTTTTGGCAAAGAATCGCCCGGACAATATTCTGCAAGTTCAAGTAATGAATCAATGATGTGCAGATTGTTTTGTGATTTTTGTTTTTTTTTTTTTTGCTAGAAAATTGTGCTAACTTTATTGTTTGGTTTTTCGTTTGATTTTCTTTTTATTTAAATATTTTCTAGGAAAAGGCATGCATGGCTTTTGGCTCAATTTCGTCTGGAGATATTTTTTAAAATAAAAATTACTTTTTCTTTTCACTTATCAAAACCAAAAAGACGGAATCAAAAGCGTTTTCGATGGTTTTTCCAGTTTTTTTGTGTGACGTGACGTGCCTTATCGGCCCGGCTACCAAATATTAATACAAATTAAAGTTCTTATTAAGGCAAACTTGAATATAAAAATCGTCTGAAAAATTTAATTTTTTTGCCAAACTCAAATCAAATTATTTTAATATTTTTAATTTTGCTCTAATTTTAAAAATTTGGCGCTCAAATCGTAAAAAAAATCGTCAAATAAATTAAAATATTCTTCAATTTGATCGATAAATAAAAATTGAATTGATTTAGACAATAAAATCGATTATGATTTGAGCGATACAATTGTGGTCTGATTTCGCTCAAATTTCAAAAATTTATCGCTCAAATCGGATTCACCAAATCAAATAAGTTTTGTCTTCTATTTGCTTCATAAATATATAATCGATTTTATTGTCTAAATCAATTCAATTTTTATTTATCGATCAAATTGAATATTTTAATTTATTTGACGAATTTTTTTACGATTTGAGCGCCAAATTTTTAAAATTAGAGCAAAA
>JANSTW010062743.1:0-11101 GCA_027564275.1 Diadocidia ferruginosa
ATAACATTTCATCGAAAGATGAGCGCTCAAACGTGCATCAAAGTTACCCACTGCATTGGTATCAGTAACCCTTAACATTTTGGCGGACACATCGGCACATGCCGACACAACGAACGTCTTAAATTGGGACACGTTGGCATATGCCGACATACAAAAAGTATCAAATATAAACACATCGGATATAACCGACGTAGAATGCATTAGTTCATATATAGTAGAATATTTCGTGTCCCTGCAAAAGCAAATAGAATTATTTTAGTGCCCCAAATTAGTTTTTATAATTTGTTTGTATATTTTGTTTTAATACATGTAATTTCACGGGTCATTTTACAAACATTTTCAAAATTTCATGTATCCGCCAAAGGGTTAACGAATGTCTAACACGTTCCTTGGATATCTTTAGGGTCTCAGCTATCTCGAGCCTTTTTTCCTATTTTCAAACTAACAAAAGTTGCTCATCTCATAAACGATTAGTACGATAATGGTCAAATTTCTACACGTGTCTTTTAAAGGTTAGGACTAATAAAAAATCATATGGATTTAATACTAGTAGCACCATCTATGTGTTATCCTATGAACTTTTCATCCGAACTGTTATATACAATACAGAAAGTCATAAATAATGTACTGGACTGCGTATCGTATATTGGCTAGTGCCGTCAATTTCTCTGTGTATGAAATTTTAATGTTAGATTGGAGAAATTAGGAATTGAACTGCATTCTCTAAAAAGTCACCAAGAAAAGTCAAACTCACTTAACTCAAAAGTCTCCTACTTCTTTGCAAGTCATTTATTCCTCTTTAATTGACTTTTTTTAACTTAGACAGCTAAAAAACATATTTTTTCCCCAAAAAGTCAATCCTTCTGTAAAAGTCACTTCTATATTGTCAAAATTTACACTTTTCTTTAATAACGAATTCTCTTCCAAAAAGTCTATCTTTTCCCATAATAAAACAATTCTCCTGACATAAAAGTTACTTCCTTTACCTTTCAGATTCAGGAACCTTTCCGAGCTCTACCTGATAGTATATATAAGGTCTGGTCAAACCTTTTATTTCATTCCGTTTTGGAATTTGTTAGAGCAATACATAACTAATTTCAAGACATAAAATGTCAGAATGTCTATTTAGCACTATCTGGAGAGTGTTATTTATCTCCACTGATGATGGGTTTGCCTAGAAATAGTGCAATCTCTTGTCGGTATAGGAGTTAAGACACTTTTTTTCTGGCGAAAACTAGAGCCTATAATATTACAAAAGTATATTCACTTTTCGTTGACCGAATAGCCTGTTCCTAAATTTTATATTATTGTGCAATATTGGAGTATAACAATACCCAATGAATTATTTTGACATATGTTAAGCAAACCGGTTTGTTGCATTCCACGCTTTTAAATCTGGTTTTACATTGCTTTGCATCCATAGATTTACAAATAGCACAAGGCCCGCGATTTAACGTTACTTCTACAAAGCTTGGCTATGGTGCCAAAGGATCCACTGGCCTGGCGGCCACAAGAATCGTATGTTTTATTGATAAAATTGATGTATGATCCATGCTTACCATCGTTGTAAGTAACGATAGTGGCTTTATTGTGAGGATATTTTACCACATTTGTATTTTTTACTCGCATTACTATATGTGACGTAACCAGCTACGGAGCATATCCTAGCACCGAAAATGCCTAGCACCGAATTGCGTAGCACCGGATTGCCTGGCATCGAATTTCCTTGCACTGAAAGTGCCTATCACCGAAAGTATCTATATATAGCGGCAAAAGTGCCTAGCATCGAAAGTGCCTATAGCGTCGAAAATTATGTATTCCTGTTCATGTATTTTTTATAAATTTAATATTATATCATATAACTATAATTTACCCTTCTAAAAAAAACATGAAAAAGGCTATCATTTTCGATGCAAAGCACTTTTGGTGTGCAGGCAATTCGGTGCAAGTCACTTTCGGTGCTAGAAACTTTCGATGCAAGGCAATTCGGTGCAAGAAAATTCGGTGCCAGACAATTCGGTGCTATAGGCAATTCGGTGCAAGGCACTTTCGGTGCTAGCACATGCACCCACCAGCTGTCGCACAAGCTCCACGAAAGACTGTTGCCGTTTATCCGTTTTTCTTTTGCTTCAGCTAATTATATATAATAAATTTAGCCGCAAACCAGCGATGTCCAGTCTGTTGTAAAACATTTCCCATGAGCATCTGATATATAGTATATTAACGCATGCATTGTGCATATTGTCTAAACATTTGATAGGTTTGGAAAATTTCCTATAGACGCACCTATATACTTGGCAAATAAAGTGATCGATGGATATAAGTGCCACTAGCTTTTTTTTTGGCCATATACGAGCAGAGCGACATCACTGGCATGAAAAGCAAATTCAGTCGAAAAAACTGCTCGTTTCGGATCAATAATTTTCGGTAATAAAAACGTTTTATTCTTGCGGACAGTGTCCACGATGCAATAAATTGTTTGTCAAATCAAATGCCAATAAAAAATTGTTTATTACAGCTGATATTTTGAAACTTGGAAACGCACCTATTTCAAATCTAGCTAGTTTGTTTTTGCTAGACTTGCCACTTGCGATATGAAAAAAATGTCTCATCAACAGTGATATTAGCATTCAGGACGTATGCTCTTTCCAAGTTGGACATCAACATTAGCCAAATGTCCTCTATAGTAGCATAAATCTATAAGTTTTATATAAGGTCTGTCTAGACCTCATATTGTTGCATTCAGTAAACGACCTTTAAAGGCCAATTTCGTTCTACCAAAATAATTTTTTTTCGATTTTTTTTTTATTTACTTGAGTTATGTTTGTCGTACTTGACGAACTCAAGCCACTGCTTCATTCTCCGCTACCTCACGAAAAAGTTATACGCATTTTAAAAGCCGTGAGGTCTGGCAAGACCATATATTTAATCGGAGAGTTTATCAAAAAGTGACATCTGCCTCTCATCTTTCTTCTAAAAGTCACTCTCAAAAACAAAGAATAAATTAATATATGTAGAACTAAGAAAGAATAACTCATTTCCTAAGAAATCAATTAATTTTCAAAGTCAAAATTATTTACAACTGGAAAAAAACATTTCTACCTGAATAGTAGTCGCAATATGAATAAAAGTTGTTTCCACAATTCCACATATCGTCTGATAATGGTAACAGATTTTATGAATTTCAGATGAGTTAATTTAAATTTTTTTTCTTGTCCTTAAATTTGCTTCTTTTAGATGTTGTTCTCACTGCGATACTTAGCAAGCATGTCAAAGTCCCTTTTCCATATAACCTGAGATAAAATGTATCTTTTTTGTTGTTGAAAAATTCACATGATTACGCGCAACCCCACTAAATTATATAGAAATAACGTACATTTTTGTCTGTCGCTCCATATTTAATTGTAGAGCATGAACAATAATTTTCCAATAACATAAACAAACAAACAGCTTTTTTTTACAAAAATTATATAAATTATATTTCCTCCTCTATACCAAATTGTACATAATACATTTTTTTCTGTAATTTATCGAAAATTCCCAAACATGAACAATAAATAAACACGACACAATATCGACACACAAAAAAACATCTCTCACGCCTATACTTTTATACAAAATATATTTTTGTTCAATAAATTTTATATGTACGATCTCCGCCTTGCGTGATGAAAATAATTTTCCTGTGCATTTCTCAACATTAAATAACGAGAAAAAAGTGCGATATTTTGGATTACAATTATTATGTTTTTTTTTTAGAAAAAATTACATTTATCTAAAATTTATATTTTTAGAGAAAAAAATCCATTTTTGCTATTAAAGTGCATTTATATTAGCTAAATGTAGATAGAATTGCAGCAGGAAATGTCTTATATTTACTTCCGTTTTAATATTTTTTTTTTAATTTTTAAAATTGAGATAATAATTTATATTTTATATTTCCACCCTTAATTGATATCGAATATTTTATGTTTGAATAAAATATTTGATCAAACTATTTTTCATTTGATAAAATTTAATTGTCTATCTTCATTCTTTATATATACGATATACCTATATATACAGGAGGACATCGTTTGCATACAAGAGCAATAAATAAGAAATTGTTTCAATAAAAAAGGACATTCTATAAATGTTTGTATAAATCTTCCAATCCACATATATTGATAAAAAATTCTTTATTGTAAATAAATTAAAATATTTTCTATAATTGGAATATTGTCTGGGGCCGATAAGTTAAAATATAATTGTTTCAGATATAAATTCAATGGTATTTGAAGCATTTATAAATTAGCTGTACCTATATATATAAAGGTCAGGGTATATATAATAAGTTTCAAATATTTCAATATCTTACCCATTATTTATTTATTTATTTCTTACAAACACACATAATATTGATGCGTTATAAAATCTCTATATTATATATCGAAAACCAGTAACATTTATACAAAATTTTATATTATATTGAACCGCACAATTTGTCGGCAATGCGTCGCGGCACATTGATCTTCAAAGTGAACGCAACGCGATTTCCAGAGATTTTATAGTTACATAAAGTGATGATTATGGGCAATTAAAAGAAAATATTATACATTTTATTGAGAAAAGGAACAATCCAATGAAGAAGAAAAAATTGATATTTTTCTACTCTAATTATTTTAGTTCTTTTTAATTTTTAGGAAAAATTAGATGAGTCCGAAGATTTTGTTTTTTTGTTTTATAGATTTATGATCGAAAAATCAGGTATATTGTGCGGTATTACAAAAAAATCGGATCATTTAATCGACCTTCCGAAAATTATATACATGAGTAAATTGATTAAGAGGAAATTAATTCCATATTAGAGTGATATGTGATCGATATAACGTTTTTTGTGTGGGAAGGATGTGTTTTTAAATATTTTTTTGGAGGTTGGGTTTTTTTTAAATTATAATTATTATATTTACGATTTTAAAACCGTTATAAATTCAAAAAAAAAATTTGTTTTGTCCACTGCCTATTAAAAGAATGAGCTTTGAACTTTTTTTTATTAACTTTTTTTAGGATATGATAAAAAAAGTAGTATAATAATTTGTGGTAAGATTAAGTGGTCGCCACATTAGGTTTAAATTTGAAAAATATCAATAACAATTCGAGAGTTGATTTTTTTTATAAGTATAAATAGTAATTTATTGCCTATATAAAAATAATAATAATGTCACTATATGTAAATCGAAACTCGAAAGCAAGAGTAATTTTAACTAATGTTGTAGAATACTACGGATTGACATTTTTTTAAATCTTTTTTTAATATTCAGTAACAGAAATATATTATTCAATACATTCAATATTTAATAAATTAAAATCATTCATCTAACAAATTAAAAAAAAACATTACAAACACCTCCATTCATAATTAATAATATTTTATTCGCAAAAGTCAAACAAAATTTTTAAAATGTTATCAAATTTCCAACAAACAAAAAACTAAACTGACCTAGGCTAATCTTAAAGCATAATCTTCACAAAATTCCATCACATAAAATTTATAAATGAAAATTATTATTACTGCAAAGAATTTATTAATATAAAAAATTGATAGAAAAAAATATTTAAAATTTTTGTTGACATTTTGCACACGTGCGTTCTTGTATTATAGAAGAATTCGATATTATTTTTATAATTTCCTGTTCAATATTTTTTAAGATAATTTATTAATATTTACATTTCTTTAGGACTGTTCGATATATCGAAAAAAAACTGAAAAAAATAATGCAAAATGCACTGAAGCATTTGACTGAAGAGAGTAAATAATTATGAAAATGGACTAGGGATAAGCAACTCATTTCAAACTTTCTTTAACTACCTGAAATCTAATTAATGAAAAAACAGTCTCAGAGCTCCTAATGAAACTTGGATGCTGTTTTATTAAAATTAAATACCATTTCCAGTTCTCATTGTATATACGAAAGAAAAAAAAACTTCTTATTTTCCTAATCCAATCGAAGCAGTTGATCAGGGACTAACATAAAATTTATTCTACAACTATTATTATATTTAAATACAAATAGCAGCCTCAATGTAATCTCAATGTTTTAGACCACTAAAAACTCAACCCCACAAAGGACCTTGAAACATTCACAATTATTTAAAAAAAAAGTCTAATCCATCTAATTACAACAAAACTGCATACTTTTAACCGAGAAACTCTTAGTCCATTTTCAGAGTATGGAACTACTAAAAACTCTATCTTACTAAAATTATGCCAAGTTCTTCTAGTTAATGGTAAAAGCTTGATTTTTCGACTACTTTAAAAAAATATGAGAGGTCCACCTATCTTTTGACAAAGAAATCCTAAATACAACCCCAACGTATAGAATCACTAATAACGTTCCCAAAAATTTGCCAAATCCGTCTAATTGTGAAAATATTTCTCTATATGTTTATATTTTTCGCAATTTTTTCCCAATAAAAATGGTATTGGGAGCTAATACACACCCCTCCTCCCTCCTTTGCCCTCTAAATCCTAAACGCAATCTCAAACTATGGGTATAGGACCTTTAAAAACTTACCCTTGACTTACCAAAAATTGGCTAAATCCGCAAACTGGTAAAAAACTTTGTTTGCATGTTCAATATTCATATTGTTCTTCGTTTTTTACAAAAAAAAGTCTTATGAGAGCCTACCTTAACCTTTGATTTAGAGACTCTAAATATAATCACAGAGTAAAAGACCACTAAAACTCACCCCTACCCAAATTTGGTCCAATCTATTGACTGGTAAAAATTTACTCTATATACTTATATTTTTCAGAAACTTTTAGGAAAAAAAATCGTATGGGAGCAGCCTTAACCTTCGACCTAATTAATTAAAGCAATCCCAAACAATGAGACCGCTAAAAAGTCACCTTGATCAAAATGTTGTCAAATCTGTCCACTGATTTAACTAATTAATTTTGCAACAGACAGACGACCTTTGTTTAGGTTTTCTGACTCATAGACATCATAAAACGATATCCTAATGTCTTGGCAATTTGACTATTTTAACCTAAATTCAAGCTTATAATTTTTTCATACAAACTATATATGGATTTTTATAAATGCAAAAACTAACTTTTATAATTTTTTAAAGGAAAAAACTCTTCGAACAAATCTTATTCATGGGTTCTCATTCTATCGAGTTGGAAGGGGATCCGAGAAACCATCACATACATTTTTACTGTACCTTTTGTATTGAATGCTTAACTATATAAACCCGTCCCCAAACGGTCATCCCTACCACACTTCCGAACAAATGTTGTTACCTGTTTCCACTTTTATTTGTTTAAAAATAATTAAAAATAAATTTAATCCTGAATTCTCGATGTATCAAAATATCGATGAATTTTCGATATCGTACAGGCCTATTTTTATTATATTTATATTTATTCTAAAAAATTACATTGCAATATTTCATGTGATCAACTAAATATTTTATTTTTTTTTACTAAAATAAATTCGTTTGAGTTCTTTCATGCAAATTAAATAATATTTCTTTGAAAATATGAATTAATTAAAATTTAAAATTTACTAAAATATTGAAGATTAAGGGAGAGCGCACTTTTATGTCTCGGCTAGAACCAAAGTTATGTGGATTTTGTTTATAGTCAAAATGTGCACTAATACATAAACAAAAATGTAAACTTGGTTAAAATTTGATGTAAATAAGCCAAAAAGTACTAGATCTTCTGTCAAATGTCAAAATATTATACACTTTCTCGTGCAATACATAGGAACGGCTGGAATTGAGACTGTTTTGCACACATAAGTAAAGCTAAAAAAGTTTTAACTCAAGGCAGCAGAACAGAAAATATTATTAATGCGTTAAAAGGAGAAGAAAGATTTTGGTTACGACCAAAATCCATTTAAAAGCACATAAAGATTTAAAAAAAAAATCAATAAACAAACTTAGATGAAAAAATAAATTAAATAAATTGTCTTCTATCATGTTTTGACAGTTTTTAACGATTATAGTTACTTAATAAATTCCGTGATATGAATTAAAACCGTTGAAATCACATGAAAACTATTTACTGGTTTGTGTCTTTGCTAAAAACCGATAAAATTTCCCCTCTAAAAATTATAAACAAAGCAATGGGTTTATATGTTTGAATTAGAGAAAAAGCTTGGGAAAGCTTTTGGGCGTTATGTCTTTAGATATTATGTCATGTCATGTCAATAGAGATTTTTTTATAGCAAAATTTAAATCAAGAGATTTAAATGAATAATATTAAATAAATTATTTTCTATATCAATCACTGTATTTCAACATACTTTAACAATTTTCAGTTGAATTCCATGACTTTTAGAAAATCCAGCAAATTTTGTGATTTTTAAAAATAACTGAAAATAAAATTAAAATCATCAATAGAAAATGAAAAGATTTTCAAACATTTATTCAATTTTATAGAATACAGTTAAGCATAATAACAAAAATATACAAAACCCTCTTATCATATATAGAGTATGCGCTACATTATATTATATGGTCTCTATGCCCGAGCTTTGATAAAAATAATAAACGATTGATAAAAATAATGTACATCGATTGCTATATATGCTAATAAAAAATATGCGATAACATTATGTAAACTAACTAATATTATGTATACCGATGTACCCTTCTTTTTCACAACGTATATGGTAGTCTATATTATGCGTTAAACAAAATTATTTTAATTAATTTATCTACTCGTATCTATCGAAAATACACCACTCAAATTAAGTGCCCGCATATAGCAGCTGCAGGGTATAATTTAATTCAATATCGCGCTAATATTTTGAGTAAATTATTCATATTCATGTGACGTTTTTGTTATAAAATTTGGCAAAAATTGAATTTTCATTTTCATAATTTGTGTTTACCGAATATTTCAATTATTTTACAATTGTATAATAATTGTGGCAATTAATAAATTTAAATCCCAATTATAAAAGGATGTGCATATCAAAGTATCCGGCAACATACAATAACTCAAGTATCTGTGGCATCGAAAGCAGTTTGTTCTATTGGATTGGTAACAGATGCAGGTTATAATAAATTATTATTGAATTTATTGCAAATTAATTAAACAATTTGAAACAATATAAAGTTTACCATAAAGTGTTTTAAAGATTTTTATATAGAAGCTTTTACCACCTCTATATAGACACCATGTAATTTTTATGATTAATAAATAAATAAACAAATATGTCTATAGGCCAAAACAACCAAATATATGTTCTAATAATTCATCCGAATTATTTTTATTGAACATTTATATATTGAATGTTGTTGTATATGAAATTATATCTCAAAAATCGGTTTTGTAGACAGTCGTAAATTTCCTAAATAAATAATATTTGTATCCAAAATAACAAAATCTTAGGATTTATTTATATTGCTAATTAATTAAAAAAGCATTGTGTATGTTTAAATTTGGGAAATTATCATAGCAGTTATTCGCCAATGCACATACAGCTAGGCGGCGTTAGTTTCTTAGTGCGCGTCAGACACAAACCAATAAATAAACAAACGATAGTTGCCTACAAATATTCACTGACCCGTGAGTACACTAAAAAATATCCAGATGTCGCACACTGTGAGTGGCACAGGCGAATATATTTATATGGTTTTCTGTAATTTATAGTGTCATACACAAAACGTGCTGATGATGTTTGAATAAATTGAAATGGTAAAACCGATTTTAAAGATATAATATTTCATATACAACAACATTGAAATTATTATAAAAAATCAATTAATGGAACATATAAACTCAAATAATTTATTATTCGAATTCCAGTCAGGGTTCCGGAAAAACACAGTACTGCCAGTACTGCCTCGATTTTGCTCTATATTACCCAAAAAATAAGATGTGCTCTGGACTCAAAGAAAGTTTATTCGTTAGTTTTGTTGGATTTTTCTAAAGCTTTCGATTCAGTTAGTCGCATGACTTACTATGTTCCAAACGAAGCTATTATTTTAATTTATCTGTATCCGCTGTTAAACTAATTGAACATTATTTGTTAAATCGTCAAAGATGTGTGGAAATTGGTGATCATTTATCTAATTATCTTCCTGTGAACTTAGGCATACCTCAAGGTTCTGTCTTTGGACCGTTATTATTTTCAGTATTTATCAATGATCTACCTGAAGTTCTTAAGTTTTGTGAGTGTCATATGTCCGCGGATGATGTTCAGTTATTTATGGCAATTGATCCATCCTACTTATCGCTAGAAATGTCTAATATGAATTTTGATTTAAAAAATATCTCTTAATGGGCTACTGATAATAATCTTTAACTTAATCCTAATAAAACTCAAGCAATTTTATTTCGTTCTAAATGTAGGTCTGATGTTCCAACTCTATTGGAACTTAATAATACGCTGATATCATTTTTGAACCAAGTAAAAAATCTGGGATTAATATTGAGCTATGATATAAAATGGAATAACCATGCTCAATTTATCGCTTCGAAAATTTATGCTGGTCTACGTAGTTTGTGGCCTTATCAACTCATATCCATCTTATAAAAACTTTGTTGATGCCACATTTTTGCTATATGATTCCAGTGTAGTTTTTCCAAATTTGAATGCTAACACCGAATGTATCATTACCAAAGCATTTAATGCATGCACCCGCTTTGTCTTCAAGCTTCGTCGGTTTGACCATATTTCCGATTCATCATCATCATCGTGTCCTTTACTCCAAAGCGAGGGAGCATAGGGATCATTTTTACCCTTTATTCTGTCTGCTACCATGGTTTTCATTGACGACTATATCTTTGACTATATCATATAAATTTCCGATTACCGTAGTAAAATTTTGGGTTGTGATTTAAGCAGTTATTTTGATTTTCGATCCATACTTTTTTGTATAATTTGTTAAAAACTAAGCAACCATCCTATTTGTATAATTTTATTACACATGGACAGTCAAGTCGTTGTGAAAATCTGCAATTACCACGACATTCTTTGAGATTTTTGGGCTCACCTTTTTTCGTGTGTGTTGCTGTTAAATGGAATAATATTCCCGTTTCTATTAGAAATACGAGTTCAGCGGAGGAGGTTTAGAAGGGAATACTTCAGTAGTATTGAGA
>JANSTW010062754.1:0-11100 GCA_027564275.1 Diadocidia ferruginosa
CATACAAAAAATCCATGATATATGGATAATGTATGTAAATAGTACAAGCTTTAATTTAGGTCAAAATGGTCAAATTGTCAGGACTATGTTTTTTTCTCGTTTTATGATGCCCTGATTCAGAAAAACGTCTGTTTGTCTGTCTGTTGGTCTGTCCGCAAATTATCAGACACAAGATAGTTCTACATCAGTGGACGGATTATTAAGCCAAAATTTGTTGTCCCATACAATTTTTTGGTAAAAATGGCAGAAAAATATGAGCATTTAGAAAAAGTTTTTTCCAAGTAAACGGATTTAGCCACATTTTGGTAAGGGTGAGTTTTTAGTGGTCCCATACTCTGGGATTGAATTTAGAGTCTCTAGGTCAAAGGTTAAGTTCCTATGTATGTTTTTTTTTGTAAAAATCGCAGAAAAATATTAGCATAGAGAAAGTTTTTTACCATTTGACACATTTGGTCAAATTTTGGTGAGGGAGTTTTAATGGTCCTTTACTCCGGTATTGAATTTACTAATTTAGATTTTTTAAGTCAAAGTTGGAGGGGGGGGGGGGTCCCATACGATTTTTTTTTAAACATGAGCAATGAGCATATATAGACAGTTTTACGTGTTTTGGTTAATTTTTGTGTGGATTTTTTGTAAGTGCCCCTATACTTTGAAATTTTACTTGGGGTCTCTAGTTTAAAGGCAAGGGCTCTTTCTATCTTAGTATTGTTGTTGTACACATCTATATTAGTTTACATTCCTTGTTCAAAAGTGTGTACTAAAAGTGAACATTTTGGTTTGTCAGTTTTTTAGTAAAAGCAGCATCCCAGTTATTCTGGGGGCTCTCGGACCGATTTTTTAGTTAATTCTTGGAAACATAACTTTTCTGGTAAATTAACATTAAAAAAAAATCGTAAATGGTACCGTATCAAATTAGATGAATCAAAATAACAAATATTTTTATTCGATCAAATAAATTTATTGGAATTACAAAATTTCAAGGTTTTTGATCAATATTTTTCGACCGTTGATTTATGTAAATATTTAAAAGCAGGCTAATCTAATCGGTATTTGAGAACAACTTTGCTTCGAATTAGACCGATTAGCCTACTTTGAATATTATATTTACATATATCAAGTGATAATTATTACAGTATTGTGATGTGGTACAATTTCTCATACAAATTATTAAATGTATTTTCTTTTCTGCTTCACATTTATTTTAACGCGCGCAATTGCTCTTCAATAATTATTTTACTTTATTTATTATATAAATTATTATTATAATTACTTTAAAAATTATTTTCTGAATAAATTCACTGACTGCATATTAATTAACATTGAGACTGCGTGCTTTTTTACAAAATACTGTAGCTTAATCCTGCCCCCTAATAAGATGCTGTTTTCCGAGATTAAATTTAACTTGGATATGTAATTATATGTTGTTTTTTTTTGCAATCAGTGAATTAAACAAATATTTAATTGTTAAAAGTGAGTTGTTTAAACTTTATTATTCCATGTAAATTATTAGGTATATAGTTTATTGTAATAATACTGATAAAAAAATTAATTTAAGATTCTTGGAATGTTATTGATAAAAAAAATCTCATTGGTTTTAAAAATAATTTTCAATTGATTTAAAGGTAAAAATAAATACAGAAACATTTAATAAAAATTGTTTTTTTCTTTAAAACTAACGTGAACATATTTATCGGATATTCTATAGTTGCATATACTTATTTCACTCATGATCTTTTAATGAAACTTTTTAGTGTAGTTCCTCAGCCACTCCAAAGATTGGGACGTTGGTCCGAAAATAATTTCTAATAAGCACGGGAACAAATCCAATGTCACATTTTGTTATAAATTAAGTCTATGAAACGACCACCGAATAAATAGTTTCAAGTATTTCAAAATAAACACGTTTGATAAATATAAATGTTCCTTAAAACTTATATTTTTCAATCTTTTCAAATGTAAAAAATATATTGTGTTGCAATCTAGTGATGAATACTCTCGCAAGTTCTTAATTTATTTTAATTTAATTAAAAATTACTCAAATTGAGAAACCTGAAAATTTCTACAAAAAACAAATTTAATGTTTCTACAGAAATCTCTCGGACACATTGTGGAAACATTGCGTACACAAATATAGAATTTTGCCGATTATATTTTTAATAGGTTCCAATTAAAGCATAACAAGTTTGTATTCATACAACAATGCAACATTAATAACTGTTTTAACCTGAAAACACCGTCGAACATTATCTGATAAAAATTATCTTAATTATTTAATAAATAGGCAGGTGTAGAGCATGGAACAATAATTTCGTAACTCTTGCTTTGGCATATTTACAGAATTTTTTTGTTTAAATAAAAAAATAAATAAATTTTAAAATAAAAAACACTTACAATAAAATAATTGAATGATCGCGTTCTAAACGACGTTTTGCCGACACCGGTATGGTGCCCATTGCATCTGCCGGCGGTGGCAAACCATTTTGTACGGTTGCTGTTTGTTTGTAGAAAATACCCGATTCTCCGTATTTATACCCATAGAGGACAGAATCGTCGGATCTAAATTGAATTAACATATTGAAATGTTTTTTTTTTATAATTTTGCAACAAACTAATTACCTTATTATAAAGTCGGTTATTCCATTTGAATGATTAATAAAATCGTGTCGCATTGCTTCAACGGCCGTTAGCTCATTTACCGACCATGGTCCATTACGTTGAAGCGTATTCCAATTTGGATCCAATGACAAAAAACTGTAGCCACCATCGGTCGCCTTATCACCATCAACGTTAACATTTAATATTTGATTTAGTTGAGTCTCAATGCGAGTCAGTCTTGATACACATATGTCGAACTAATTGAAATAAAAATTTGAAATTAAATGTTTTGAAATAAGGACAACTAAAAATTAGGACCTTGTTGTTTGCTTGAATTATTCTAAAGAAGTAGATGCGAAGATCAAGATTAAGACCACGATCACGATTAGAAATAGAATTAAAACTAGGATTAGGAATAGAACCAGCATTATAATTGGGATCAAGATTAGGTTTAAAATTAGGGGATTAAGATTATAATTAAGAATTTAAGCTCATAAATGATCACCAGTATGGTTTTAGACCAAAACGCTCTACTGGCGATTTAATGACGTTCTTGATTGATAAGATTAGCAAAAGTGGTTATGGTGAGACTCAAATTCTTAACTTTATATATTTCAAAGGCATTTGATAGAGTATGGCATTCATGTTTAATAGCTTAATTATCAGCTTTGCGGAAATTATTTGATCAAATGGGTTGAAAATTTCTTCATAATCGATCAATTCGTGTGTTTTTAGATCTCTCCAACTCGTTTAATATATCAGCAGGGGTACCTCAGGGATCTGTTCTCCCTCCTACATTATTTATAATATTTATAAATGATCTATCATCAATTACTGATAATATAAATCATAGTTATGCTAATGATAGCACTCTTCACTCTTCATATAAGTTGAGTAGACATCGTAACGCGGCAGATGTTGGCTTAGCTCGATAAAATGTGATTATTTCAATTAATAGTGACTAAGTTAGAATATCTGAATGGAGTATAAATAATTTAGAATGATTGGTGCTTTGTATTTATTTTATAGATATTTTAATAAAGACTGTTCTGAAGAAATATCTTCAATGCTCATAGATATTCAGTCCTAATAGAATTCTCGAGAACAGATAGGCAATTTAATTCCTTTATACCTCCAACATGTCGCCTTTGCAATTTACTTCCAAAAAGCGTATTCACTCTATTCTATAATATTAACACTTTTAGAATAAACATCCAACGTCATTTTAGAGATAATCCATTAGAGATTATTGTGAGTCAAACTTATCCAAATATTTGAGTTGAGTTTTTCTTCTCGTTGAAAAAAAATATATATATTTAATTAAGTTTAGGATTAGGATAGAAATTATAATCATAGAATAAGAATTAAGAATAAGATTTGGATTAGAGTTAGGATTAGGGTTAGAATGTGAATAAAGATTAGGATTAGTATTAGAGTTGGGATTAGGATTAGAATTGAGAATATAATTAAGATTAGGATTATAATTAGAATAGAGATTTAGATTAGGATTGAGATTAGTATCAGTATTTGTTATTGGAGTTATATAGAAATCAGATTAGAATTTGTAAAAGGATTAGTGATAGAATCAGTATTAAGATTAGGATTAGAATTGAGGATTAGGATTAGGGATATAATTAGTGTTAGTATTGATCAAATTACATTTTGAGAGAATAAAAATTTGTACTCGCTTAAAATTTTAAAACAATTTAAATTGAGCGTTGATCGATTTTCTTGTTTTTTGGCAAGAATAATAAAAAAGAAAAGTTTAAGCAGATTTTCCTATGTGTGGCTTTTACAAGGTCCGTATTTATATTAAATAAAATTAAATTACCATTGCTTGAACAAGTTCTTGCTTTTGTCCGCAATTCTCTTCCAACAATAAAATTAAGGTCATATTTTGTTGTCCACAAATAAATAATTCAATACGTTGCATTCCATCGCCAACGCTATCTGATGTGCTAAAATCAATTTCATCAAATTTTACGGAAGACCTTCGTCGAAACACCTTCGACCCGTCAACTAATGACGGGGTGGCTAGGTCAACTGGTCCAGGTGTTGTGTCCCAACTTGAAAAACCACTTGAACGTTGTTCATCGTTCATGGCCAATATGGACAATTTCGTCATAAGTGGCGTTAATTGAATGCCGGACATTTTACTACGATTGGATGGCGTTTCAAAAATATTTGTGATCGATGTTCGTTGATTTTTGTCCAAAAGATCATCATCATCGTCATCATTGTTCAATGTCAACGATTTCAATGGTAAACTTAGTGCAAAACGATTCTTTGGCACCGGCTCATTATTATTTATGGTCGTCGCCTCCACCACATTTTCAAGTGCCTTTTCTGGAATGTGCACCGGTGATGTTTTCATTTCCGTATCAAAATCATCGAGCGTAAATTCTTTAGCCTTTGTCTGTGACACATCCGTGTGATTTTCATTTGATTTAATATTGTTGTTTAACTCTTGTTGATGTCGGTCGAGAAATTCTTGAAATAAAAATTTTGATATGGGTGCTCCATCACTATTAAAGACCGGGTACGTTGGATCGGCTATTGTTCGATAAATTTTCCTATCAAAATCATCAATTTCAATGTCATCCGTCGATGAATCGGAATATTCATTGAAATTCTTTGTCAACATATTTGCCAACCCCATTCCAAATGGACGACGCATCGACAGATGACGTGATATTGTCTTGAGAGAATCTTGTAAATTGGTCAGTGAGTTTCGTCTTCGTTCAAATTTAAACGGATTTTGTACAAACGTTAAATCATTACGAATAAATTGGTCGCATTTCGTTAGCTGTGCTGGAGATGTTGGTGGCGGTGTTGATGAGGTAGCGGTACCCAATAAGTTATTGTTCTGTAATTTGGAATCATCGGTTTCGTTAGGATGTGTTGCACAAATTGATAAAACCGTTCCATGTAGAACTTTATTTTCGGTCATTGGCGTTGAACAAACGCTAGTACGCCCAATGAATTGTGGAAAGCTATCCGATTCATCAAAACTTATCGAACTGAAGCCACTTTCTGGAATGTCTTTTGTGGTGATATTCTTAAAACGTAATGGCAAATGATTTGGTCGAGGAACGATTTTCTTTGGTGTCTTTACTAGTGGGAGTGATGCACCACCCGCTGCTCCTTCTAATTGTTCATTGCTGGCAATTGCTTCTTCAGGAATATTTGTAAATATTATCGATTTATCACGTTTCATTTTCTTCTTAAATTGAAATGGAATTATTGGATTTGAGGATGTGGTCGTATTTTGAGCGGCCGTAACATTTTGAGCCCGTTGCGAATCGATCAACAGTTTACGATACTCTTTCAGTGGCACATAGATAACTAGCAGCTGTACACCAACTGGAACGTGAAATTCAACAGAAATCGTTTCGGCTGTTGATTTTATTCGATATGGATCAGTTAAGATTAGATTTTTTGTTAATTCTGGCGATAGTTGTGTAGCAATAACTCTGAAAAAAAATTATATAAATAAACGCCTGAACTTTATGTAATCCTGTTTGGTTATTTATTTTAAACTTTTTCGAGGAGTATTGCTTTGTATCAGTAGTAGAGAGGCATTTATAATCAGGATTTTACGTGCTAACAATATGTTAAACACTTTTAAAAAACGAAATAAAAACCAGGGCTAGTAATCACGAATTTATTTTAAATGGTACGGCGGGATAATAAACTAAACCATCTTTTATTAAAATGATATATAGTTGCCGCCCTTCAAGTAAATCCATCTCTTGATAGGGTGTTCTCATTATCTGCCTTTTGTAGCCGATGCGTAGAGAGCTTAATCATTGCATTAATACGGCTGTCGATATTCACTCGCGAGGGCATACGCCTACGTTGACCGACAATCCAAGGCACTGGATAAAATAAGTTTATATTTTTCTTATAATTTTTCTAGCCGCCGAAAATTCCCCCGAAACGACCATTCCCCGAAAAAATTGGCTTTGCTAGGGTTTAGATTAAAAATCGCACGCGCTTTAAAAAATGTACATGAGTTTGCAATGTTCATGCAGACGCATTACGGAAACATTACGAGCACATATTGTGTCCGTAATTGTGGCTACAGAAACAAATGCTGCCAGGCATTTTCTACACATTTGCCGATTTTGTATCTGAAATATGTCTGAGATGTTTTCGGTTTCCGTTTTTCAAAAACATTTCAGCCACTCAAAAGGTTTGACGGGTTTTAGGGATGACCAACTAAAACTAATCCGAAGAAGTTTAGAAGGATCTCGAAAGAGAGTATTGCTAATATATTTGCTCAAAGAATCTATTATATTAAATATTTATATCTAAATTACTTGTTGTGATAAAACATGGCACCGCCCAAAACACCTTTTGTCTGTTGACAACTCTGTAATGTTTGCATTGCATCTAAAAATATATTGCTGGCATTCTGTGAGGAACAAAAATCTTAAGTTATTTCTGAAGAACTGGCAGCAAAAAAATTACCATACCTTTGGTAGCCTCGATATTGGCATATTTTGAAAGACATTTCCATTATGCTGTAAAATTGGTAGATATGTTTCAAAAATGTGATACAATTTGTCGGATATATTTTTATATTGTCCTGTATTTGTAAATTGGTCGTAAATTGTTTGTATATCTCGATGAAAATATTTAACTAAAGATGTTAGCAAATTGGCCCGATGTTCTAGAACTGTACTCGGTAAATTTCGATCTGTTCCAACAGCCTACAGTCAGAGAAAACAAGAAATTTAGAGACATTTCCGAAAAATAAAAAAAAACTAACCAAAATAAATCGCCCAAATTCTTTTAGTACAAACTTGCCACTTTGCAATGAAATTATCTTTGGTTTGGCAAAACAAACCGAAAAGAAATGTGCCGTTCCCATCAATTGACCGCATAGTGATAATTTCTGTACATCGGACACCCAACTTGGATGAAAATAGAGAACAGCATTAACTGGATCATCTGCTTCCTCTTTGCAACATTCCGTGTCATAGACGAAAACGATCATCAATTCTCTGGAAAATCAATTTTTTTAGTGTTCGTTAGTCTGAGTCTGGTTTGGACATCCTAAAATTATAAACAAGTGGAATAATCAATATTTATCAAAATTTACTTGGACATTTTGCAGTGGACACTTTTTCACAGATCCCTTGTTTTGTCCAGCCTGCTCGACAGACAATTTGATCAAACCAAAAGGGTCGCAGATCGAGGCACCGCAATTGATTCTTTTTTTAGGTATATCTAGCGCGATATTGATGTTTTTCTTCTAATTTAAATAATTAAAACAAATACATAATTTGATTTGCGTAGACATTTTTTTAGATAAAAAAAATTCGAATGAATGAAACGCCCAGCAGGTAAAATGTTCATTATGCGATGCGTCGCGACTTTTTTTATCACCACAAATATTTTTAACAGTGTACATTGTAATTTTGGCGCGCTTTGCATTTATGTAAACAAAAACAAATTAAATATATACCTACCTATTTTTATAATTGCGGATTTGTGGATATTTTCGAATTGAAATGGAATCGAATAAAATAATTAAACTAGACGAAACGGTCGTGAATCGAATAGCGGCTGGAGAAATTATCCAGAGACCGTTTAATGCACTGAAAGAAATGATTGAGAATAGGTGAGGTTAGGTCCTATAGTATAGGATCAGGATTTATACAATTTTGAAATACATTTTAATAATTTGATTTAATAACTACAATTTACAATTAAGTATAGTATATTCTAGGTATTAAATTTATTTACTAGATACTATATCATTCGAGACTCGGTAGGGCCATGGTAGAGCCTATATGTGATACCAAACAGATAGGTTTTCTTGTAGTGTAAAACCCGGCAAAAATGCATTTTACCGGCGCTTTAAATGTAGGGGACAATTTGAGATTGTGGCGTCATTATAAAATATAAAAGCAAAATATTTGGAAGATGGATAGAGGGGATAAATACGCGTATTTTGATATATCACACGACCCCCTTTCTTCCTCTATTTTTGTAAAATATGTTTGTAAGGGGAGGATTTTACAGTTAATTTTTTTACTTATTCTGGTAAAGAAAGATAGTTGGAGTATCTGGTTTACCCCACTAACAAAATAAATTAGTTGAAGGTCCCCTACATTATAAGGGAGGGAGAAGGGCGGTGGGCTTCTGCTCGAAAGGGTAAAGTGCATTTCAACCTAAAACCCGCCCAACTGATTACCAAAAAATATGGCTAGACCGATTTGCTGACAACACTCCACCTTTGAAATGGCTGTCAATGAAAACCATAGAGTGATCCCTATGCTCCCTCGCTTTGGAGTAAAGAACACGATGATGCGATATCGAATCTAGTTCGAGATGAAGTCCATGATCCCTGACTTAACTCGTTACTCGTCTAATTAGAAATATATATAAATAGTCGAATGACGAAAAAATAATGTGAAGTATAAAGCCCAAGAATAAATACAAAAACATGGGTTTAGCTTTAGAAATTAGAAATATTTTTCGAAAAGATTCCGAAACCGGTCTGAAACCAAAATTACTGCTTGGGTGAACGTGAGGTCACTGAATTATTAAAAAAAGTGGGTAGGATGTTGTCGGTTTCATTAATTAAAAAAGGAAGAAACATCGAATGACACATAATTGGCATAATAATATGGAGAGAAAGGCACTAAAAAAATCAACTAAAGACAGAAAATACAGCGGCTGTAACAAATCTGAAAAAAGCCCATAGGCCCAGGTTGAACAAAAAGATTTCTAAATATTTCAGAAAAGACAAAGATCGTACCTTGAGGACATTGCGATTGATACGATAAAGCGCAAACTGAACCGAATGAAATTAATAAAAATGACAACATTGGCAGACGCTTAAAGTTGCTATTGTTAATTTAATATCGATGAAGGCGAAACGTGGACAAAATTTTTGAGGAACTGGTATAATAATACTGTTTCACTACAATCCGATGAGTCTTTAGCTCGCTGGTTAATCTAATCACTAGATTCATTTTTGAATGTGGAATTGTGGAGTCCCAAATCGAAATTTAGTTAGTCCCACAGTCAGCGACAGTCCCACTGTAATTCAGTTCCACAGTCATTCCCACTTTTTAAGTAGAATTCACCTTAAATTGTTGTTGTTTTCTGTATACAATTACTGGGGCTAATTTTCCACGTAATTGCGTATTGTCGTGTTTCTTTCTTCTAGTACCTCTACTTTTAAGTACAGAGCCCCAACGTTACCCAGTGATCCATAATGTCAGTCCCACAGTCAGTTTCACATTCAGTAAATCCTACAGTCAGTCAGTCCCACAGTCAGTCACCCATATTTAGTCAGTCCCACAGTCAGTCAGTAAAACTGAGATGCTGCTTTTATTATCTTTTGACATTTCAATTAGATTTCTAAAATGTAATATATGAGAAAAAATATAAACGGCTGCACCATTCCCAGTCTCGATCATAAATACCAAAAAAGAACTTCCTCTCATGTTCGGTTCTGAAAATATTGCAATAGAAATGCAGCAGGTCAGAGCACTATTAAATTATTTCACAAACAAACAAAATTCATATTTTTCATCTAAGTATTTTTACAAAAAATAGTTGATAGCCCCAGCCTTCGGTTCGACTTAAAGACTCCAAATTAATTCCCAGAATATGGATCCATTAAAAACTCACCTTCACCTAAATAAATTAAGTCAAATCCGTCATCTGAAAATTCTCTATTATATGCTAATTTTTACAACAACAAAAAAGTATGGAAGATCCCTTCCCTTTGAAATATAGGATACAAAATTCAATCCCAGAGTATAGAACTACGCTCATATTTTTCCTAAATTTTTACCAACAAAATCTTATGGGATTCCCTCCGCCCGTTTTACCTATATAGATCCAAAATGCAATCCGAAACAATGGGACCGTTAAAAATTCGGTCTAGCTAAAATTTAGTTAATTTTTAGATAAAAATGAGTTAAATCAGTGCACGATTTAACTCATTATTGTGTCTAAAAGTTAAAAGAGGACGGACGGACACTTTTTTAAAATCTATATTTCATGAGACGGCACAGATGTAAAAATTGGAACTGGATTAGACATACTCAGTGAAAAGCAAGTGCAAACATAGCTAGAGTGGCGCTACTGTAGAACTCACAAGGTACTCGCAGACTTGGCCAATCCAAGGTTACGTAGCATCAAATGCCATTTTAGAAATCAAAATTTGAGGGAAAGGAAAAGCGTGACCTGAAAGAAGTTCCAAAAATTCAAAATTGAGAGTGACATGCAGATGCAGCTCAATAGCGATTTAGAGATTACCACAAAAATATTGTTTAAATAGATCAATTATCTAAGGTAATCTCAACTCTCAACATATTGTTTACTGTAATTGCTGGGAGATCATCAATATCATCATCATCGTGTCCTTTACTCCAAAGCGATGGAGCATAGGGACCATTTTACCCGAGGGGTTAACCACTATTGGAAATCATGGGACAAGCTTGTGGAAATCATTTGGAAATCATTTCAAAAAATGGA
>JANSTW010062765.1:0-11098 GCA_027564275.1 Diadocidia ferruginosa
CATAATTTTTTTTGTAAAATCGGTCGAGATTTCTTAAATCCGGAAAAAATTAAAATTAAAATAGTTGGTTCTTTTTTCCATAAACATATTATTTATAGCCGTTACGCATATAACATAAAATAAAATAGACAAAAAAAACAATAAAATATCAACCAAAATCAATTAATAACTTTGGATGTATTAAATTAAATTAATTTTATTCCAACTCTGCAAAATTGTAGACTTATAACTTTGGTAGTTTTTGTACAACATATAGCTTATAAGTTAACAACGTAGCGCACATTACTGTTACGTACACAAAATATATTTAAGTAGCTGCAGATAAATCTGGAATCAAACAAAACTTAAATTGGTAATTTAATTAAATTTTTTGAGTTTCTTATATAATTATAATATCATAAATGTATAAATCTAAAAAAAAAACGATTAAATCATTAAGCTGACAAAGTCGATTGTATAGGAGACCATTCGTCTGGAATGAACCTATACTTAAGTGAATTCATAAATAATAATTAAAATGTATACTTTTTTAAATTTTAAAATTAGATAATTTAGACACTCTGGTGTAAAAATTGTTCTCATTAAAGAAGAATTAATTTTAAATTTATTTTAAATATTTTGAAGAGAATCTGTATAGCCTCACAATCAATTGATCAAAACGACCAAATTTTAAAATAATTTTCTTTTGTATTAATTTTTCAGTGCACGATTCATCGTCCAAAATATCATCCGGTATTTTAAATGGAAATGTTAATTATTTTGGTGATTTTGATCAATGTTTAAATGTCGAAGGGCCCGACAATGATTTTCAAGGAAAATATTGTTTAACCTATTTACAAGCCAGCATACCCGACAATTTACCACGATACAAGAAATTATACGATATGATGCACTCGCATGGTGCTTTTGTCAGTGAATTTGATGATGTAAGTATATAAATTAATTTTTTATTAATTAATTATAAGTATTACTAAAAAAAATATCAAAATATAGGTTTGAATTAGGAGTTTAAAATATATTCTTTATTAGCTAATTAATTGATTCATTCTATAAAAAGTTTAACTATACCAACATATGGCTTTTAGTATACAAGTATATGTTAGGATAACGCTTGATACAAAAAATCTTTATTGTATCAAATATTTATTTTATCATTCGACCTGTTTGATCATTGAATTTGATATGTTTAATAAAAAAAAAATACAAATATATATGTAGAATTAAATTATTCAATTAATATTTTATATAAATCTTTTTATTTTTCAAAAATAAACATATATCTACTCGTTTATTATTTCCTCTTATGTTCGCGCATGCAAAAAAAAAATATGTTAAATAAATAAATAAAGGAATTGATTGATAACACATCTTCAAAATATTTTCTATCTATCTTCTTTAAATAAATTCTTTATAAATAATCAAGTTTATTATAATATATTAAAAAAATATTCTTTACAAAAATCAAAATAGATATTATTTTAAATTGGCTATATAAGCACTTAAAACACACAAACACAAGAAAACTACTCTTCTGCAAATTTAGCATAATATCGCTGAAAATATTTTAGAATAATCATAAATTATGTAAATCTTTTATATCTTCCCATATATCCTATAATATGGATTAGATAAGAAGAAAAAACTCTTTAAAAATATTTTTTTAGTGATATAAGCAAAGAATTTTAGTTTATAATAATTTGTTCTGAAATGTTAAAAGTTAGACGATAATATTTTATATAACTAAAGTTTTTGTAAATTTTATAGAAACTATTTACAAATTATATAGAATCATTATGTATAGGCCAAAGACAAATACATATATGTTCTAACAATTCATCCGAATTATTTTTTATTGCACATATATATTGATGTCGATGTTTTTGTTGTATATAAAATTAAATCCCAAAAATAGGTTTTTATCAGTCCTTATATCCATCAGTCGCTAAACACGGGTACTTATCATACAGCTCACGTGACACATAGTATTATATTTTAAGTCGATTTCAACTATCACCAGCACAAGATATATGTGTATAGTATATAGAAACCAATGACACCAACCAATATACGATTGTAGATACAATAAAACAAACTAAGCGTTGATGTTGCGTTTGCAGTGAAATTTCCTGCGTACACAACATAATTAGCCGTACATTTGGTGTCAAAATAATCGAATTTTGAATGATGTACAGCCAATTTGATATGACATTTCGTATTGTGTACATACGTAGATTCACAGAGTTGCAACAACCTGAAAAATGTGCTTAGAAAGCAGACAAAAAAATCTTTTAGTATCATAGAAATTTCTTCCAAAATCAGAAATCAACAGATCTAAGGAAAAATTAACGAATTGAATTGCCTTCTCTGAAATATTCTGAAAATTTAAAGAATATTCGGCTTTTGCCTTGATAGGATTTTACATCGATTTCCCTTTACTCTGAAATAGTTAGAGAAATGATATTTTTTTTGGGTTTTTGCAAGGAATTTCTTAAAAAATCTAAAATTCAAAACGAATTAAATCCTCCTCTCACCAATTGCAGTGTTATCACAATGGCGATTTCTAATCAAGTTTCGTGGATTCTAAAAATCTTAAATAGTCAAAAATATTGTGCAATGAAATTCCATATTAAGAAAGGTTTATTTATTTATTTATTTTAGACCAATGGAAAAAACTCCAGTAGGTAAAAAAAAATGAACCACACTAAAAAACCTTGCAATATCTAAATTTTAGTTCGATAACCGCATTGTTCATTATTTTGGACAATTCGGGTAATGCGGGTTCAGCAGATCCATAATTTATTTTGTGCATATCCGTATGCAAAAGAATATTATTTCTTAAATTATAAGAAGGAACATTAAAATTTATTTTAGAAGAAATAATTTTGGAGTCAATATATTTGGTTATAATGTGGTGCAAAAAAAAATAAACTTATGTTTCGGCTTCTAGTTTCCAATGAGTCCATTTCGACCAAGCTGCGTTTTACATCATATGGAGCAAATTTTACCAAATTATATCAATCAAATCTATATAAAATAAAATTTTTAAAAGCTTTTTCTGAACCGAATCTATTCTATGAATATGTGATTCATATCATAGAAACCGAACAACGGAACAATACTCAATGTTAGAGCGAATATGGAAGTAATATAAAATTTTAATTGTTCTGGGATCAAGGAAATCGGAACATAACCTGAACAGAAAACCAAGCATTGACAACGCTTTTGAAACTACACTATGAATTTGGCTATTGAAACAGAGTTTTTCGTCAAATAAAATGCCTATATCACGCATTTGTGAAATTTTATCGAGATGGGTACCATTGATTCATCATCATCGTGTCCATTTTTACCCATTTTTCTATTTAATACCATGGTTTTCAAATCAGACATTTGGAATATTTGAAAATTTCACAAAAATGTTAAAGAGCAAGGGGCCTACATGGCTTCCTTGAAGAACACCAGATAAAACTCTAATTAATTTAGAACAATTTTCACAAATTTTAACAACTTGTATACGGTCAGTATGGTTAGAAGAAATACAATCGAAAGTAGAAGAGTGAAAACATAACATACACTTGTGAGAGACTCTATCAAAGGCTTTACTAAAGTCCGTATAAATAACATTCAGCTGAGAGCCACCTTCTACTCAACCGAATTCGTAACCGTTGATCTACGTTTAATAAATCCATGCTGATTTATTGAAAAAGTTTCGCTAACATTTTTATATAAAATATTACAGACAATTATATAAAATATTACAGACAATTGACACTTGACTATCGATGGAAACTTTGCAATATAATTATAATTATTATCGATATTTGATCGAGAACCACTTTCAAAAATTGGAGTTATATACGAGAACTTCCAGCAATAAGAAAAACGTCCAGAATTTAGTGATTCATTAAAAATGTATTTTAGTACTGGAGCTATAGAGTATATATGCACAATTCTTAAGAACAGAAGGAGGTATACCATCTCTACCGTCCTCCGTTAAAAAGAAGCAACTCATTTTTTTATTTTAGAGAAAAATGAACTTTGTATGCAAATGTTATAAGGTTCATTTTTCTCTAACATAAATTGGACTTCAGAGAAAGAAGTGCATCTTATACTTCACTATATGGTCTACTGAAATATTACCTATTAATTCACGTTTATCTAATTCAAATGAGGTTGCTTTCGATGCATCAATATACAGTGGACATAAACACTGCTGAAAAAATTGCACAATAAATCACAGAAACTTCTGCCAGTCGAGGCTTTTTCGTTTTTATAACTTATTTTCCCAGGGAAAATTTGAATATAGATTTGTTTTTAAGGTTAGATTAAACTGCGTGCGAATTGATTAGAAGAGCGTGCTAAAGCTGATATCATCTTAATCGAGTCGACAATATATAAAAAATAAGACATTAGTTAGAAGTTATAGAATGCAATCATCATTAATTTCATTTGCATAAAATTGAATAATTAACTCGGCTATAATATTATAAAATATTACATTTTTATTATTTATATAAAATATTTAAAAATAATTTAATATTTTTATTCATAATAATAATCCTTATAAATTTGTAAGAAAATTTAAATCTATGACTCTTCTTTATTAATAAAAAATTGAAAACGCTGTGTTAAAAAATAGAAATTAATGAAGCAAAACTTTGCATATGTAATAACATATATTTAGTATCAAGGAATCGGTTTTATTTCCGCATATAAATATTTTTATGAATATTTAAAAAATAACAATATATGAACATCTTTCGTGCAGCTATAAAATATAGGTATGCTAAATATTAGGATTGCCACATTTCTTTTTATTTTGTTTTTTTTTCAAGCTCTCATATGCTTAAAACGTTCGAAAAACAAAATGACTAATAAATTTTGCTTTACTTTTTAACGAAAAACAAAAGGCATAATTTCTTCATTGATTTCTTCAGTATAGTTTTAATGAAAATTCCATATAAAACTAAAACCGACATAATAAGCTACATAGTATACATACCTCCAAATGATGTCCGATATTTCTGAAACATTTTATTTAGCAGTTTTGGAGCAAGTCGAACGTTGTAAGCTTATATGATGATTAGAATAAAAATGCAATATCTACTTCCTATAAATTTGGCGGCCACCTTAATTTAGACTGTCGACTGTATAGTCATGTTTTTATTAATAATATAAATGTTTGTTAGGTAATAAAAATATATATATAAAAATAATTTAACAATATTTTGATATATTTTAAATTAAGTGACATTAAATTAAATGTATATAGTGCAAAATACATATTATTATAATATTATTTTTAAATGTACAATATAAACATTAAACAAAAATAATAGTAAATATTAAATTTTGATACCGCATTTATTTTTAAAACGAAATTCTTACTAATGTTATAATTAAATATTTTTATAGTTTACCTTAGACTTTTGGTATACATATAAAAACCTTGGACGCACGAGTATTTATAAATTCAATGATAGTTCAGAAAAATATTTTTGAAAATTGTTTGTTGATTTTTATTAAATTTATTTCCGCAATGATTTATTATTATTTTTATTACTGTTATTATTTTAATTATAATAACTTTCTCATTAGGTTGCACTTTAAAAAAAATGTATCTATAATATTGTAATTGTAAACGCATATATATAATTTACCTTCCTATACTTTATTATAATTATCATTTTGAATGAACACATTAATAAAACTAAAAGCAATTTCATATAAAATATTTTCTTTGTTGAAGAAAGCATTAAAAAAAATATATATTTCTAATATTATGCTTGCATTTGACTGAAATCCAAAGATCATCATCATCTCGTCTTATACTCCACAACGTGAAAGTATTATGCATCAGCAAAATTAACTCCACTTCAACGTACGCCATTTCTTGATAAAGCCTTAACAGTCTTGATTTTCAGTCTAGACAAACCCAAAGTTCAACTAGCTAATTCAGTCCAAGCACAGTGACTGCTCTAATCAAATTTCTTTCTTTTGTACAGATGAACTTTTCGTCTATAATGCAATAATGTAATTCTAGATAATGCTATCGGTTTGGAAGATGCCAACTAAATTCATATATAAAGATGATTTACCAGTCGTCTTGCCACATATAAATATAACCTACATTTTTAATTCAATTTTTACTTATTAAGTTTGCCCGACGTACTGGAAAATGTCGAAAATTATACATTATATATGATTACAGACCTTTATGTTTGTTGTTGCTTTTTTCAAAGGCTTGCGAGAGATTGGCGAATGAACAAATGTTGATAAATATCTGTACAAATACAATTTGTTATACGCTAAACAATCAGAATTTCGTAAAAAGTACATACATCTAGAATGATAAATAATAATTGATCAAATCTTGATACAAAAAGCTCGCCTTTGCTTTTATTGCTGGATTTCTCAATTGTCTTTGACAGAATCGATCACAATAGGCAATATTATTTAAATTGAAAAGTTGTTTTGGCTTTTCCGGCTGTGCTATTAATTTAATCAAATCGTACCTAGTAAATCGTTCACAAATCACAGTTGCTAATGACATTTATTCAAATTCGTCATATATATCGTCTGGTGGCCCACAAGGATCAGTCTTAGGACCACTTTTATTTAGTCTTTTCATTAATGACTTGCCATCAAATGTCTGAAGTATTGTGATTCATATTTATTTGCGGATGACTGCAGTGCATTGACGAAATTTACTCAGATTTGTGTAATGTTTATAAATGATCTGTGATCTGTCTAAATTCAAACAAATCTACCGCATTGCGATAACAAACAAAAAATCTACTGATTTCTCTACGATTCCCTATTACAATTCAGTAAATTATTTAAGGGTGATAATTGATTGTAAATTGTATAGTGGAATAATCATGTTACGTATATATGTGCTGTATATATGCAGAGCTCCGAAGACTTTAAAAGTTCTCAAGTATAACTACTTGGCGGTACCCTTAGTAATTTTATGATTAAGATGCAGTGTTGCGTATTTATCTTCAAACTGATTGCTGTCCAAGCTAAATAAAAAAATCAAATAAAAGTAAGTGCCGTCGCTTTCAACTTTGGTTTATCGTCACAAATCGTGGTTAGAGATTACATTTGGGTTATTTTTAATATGCATCTCAAATATTTGTTAACAAAAACATGGATGCGTGACTCGGAAATAAAATAATATATATATAATATATTGGGCTAAAATTACTCCATGACTAGTAATCTCAGCACTTATAACTCATTCTGGGACATGTACCTGTACGTCCCATCATCAGTATGGCTGAGAATTTTCAACCGAAACAAATGCCAAGCTTTAAACCGGTCCATATAAAACTGTTGAAGGTCTTATATAATTTTTTTCTCTAACCAATTTTTTTTATTACTTCTAGCCTGGTCATCGTGTTCCCAGATTTTCCATGTTAAATTGGGCCGTATGCGTACCATCATCGTGCACGCCAATGGATGTACAAAACTCTCTTAAAATGTATGTAAATAATTTTACAGCCGGAACTGGAATAAATGTTAAAATTCGTGTTGATCCCAACATGTGCCAGATTAAAACATCAGAACCATTCGATAAAAATACGAAAATTGCAGGGTAACTTGAATTAAGAAAATGAATTAGGTTACATGAAATTTGCGTCACTATATACATTTCATTTCTAACTTTCAGGTTATTTTTCCTTACTATTTTAGGAATAGCACTACTAGCAACATTGATCGACTTCAAAGTAGATAATCCAAGTAAAGTTTGTACACATTTTATTGTTTAAACAAATTTTAAAATTAATATGAAAATTTCGTCTTTTCGCCGAAAATATGTAGATCCATGGTTTGTTGCATTTTCTTTGAAAAAGAATCTGAGTACTTTGTGCAGTTTGGACAGAGATCCAAATGACATCGGAAGTATACATGGAATACGGTTTATGAATGCGGTTCTATTGATTATGGCACATAAATCGATGGCAATGTTTTTCGATCCGTACATTAATCGAACGAAAATGGCTGAAGTATGTATAAAGTCATTGGTGTCTGTTAAAACTAAAAATTAATAATACCAATAATAAAAAAAAGATTTTTTATTAGGTTTTACAGTTCTTTGAATATATAACATAAATTTGCTTTTACAAAAAAATAGGCCTTAGGTCAACCTTGGACAGTATTGGGCCGAGCTGCATCCATTTATACGGATCCATTTCTTTTATTTAGTGGTCTGTTAACATCGTACTCGTTAATTGGCCGACTTCAACGTAAACAATCGCCACGTCTCTTACAGGAGTATGTCGGACGATTTTTGAGAATTGTTCCTACATTAGGAGCACTCATCTTATTTTGTACATACATTTTGCCTCATTTGGGCTCTGGGCCACAGTGGAATTTAGTAGTGACACGACATGCTGGCATTTGTAAACAACATTGGTGGAGAAATCTTCTGTTTATTCATAATTATTTCGGTTTCGAAAATATGGTAAGCTGAACATTTTGTTGCAGATCTTTGAGACTTAATTTTCCAATATTTTTCAGTGTCTTACTCATACACATCATTTAGGCATTGATACTGAACTATTTGTTGCTGCACCAATCTTAGTGTTGATATTGTGGAAATGGCCAAAGAAAGGTGCCCTGTTTTTGTTAGCTTTGGCCGGTATTAGTACAGTTGGACGGTTTCATGTGACCGTAGTAGAGAAATTATCCAATTATGTTTATTTTGGAACATCGTAAGTATTTTTTTTCTGTCAAAAATATATTTCAATATACCAAGTTCCCTTAAATTTATATTCAAAAAAAACCTCATACAAAACGAAAGACTTGTTTAAGCGACGAACCTCTATATGAAAAACTTGAATATATGTGGAGAGACTAATTATATGTTACTGAATCTCTTTTTTTAGAATTCAAAGACTATTTAGAACTGCTGATTATATGTACACATTGCCACTTTATCGTGCAACAATTTATATTTTGGGCATAATGCTGGGCTATGTGCTACGAATGTACAGACACATTAAATTGACACAGGTATGCTTAGTATCAGGGAAATGATTTTGATTTTATGATTACAATTTTTTTTTCAATTAGACACAAATGAAAATCGGTTGGTATGTAAATGGTGCATTATTCCTGTCTGTATTAATTGGACCAGCACCAATGGGTAGCATAGATTATGTTTATAATGAATACCATGCGGCTATCTATGCTGCATTTGGTCCGATGGCGTGGTGTGGTATTTTTGCATGGATTGTATTTACATCTCACATTGGATATACAAGTAATTCAATCAATTTTATAATTTTTCTATTTTTTTAATTGATTAATTTTGCAGACTACATTAGTGACTTCTTATCGTGGCGAGGATTTTTAATAACAACAAGACTTTCGTATGCCATCTATTTAACACAATTTCCGGTCTTTTTCTTTAATGTTGGACAAAAGAGACATGCTGAAAATTATTCGTTCATCGGAAGTACGGTAAGTGGGATTTTGAAAAATACCTATAAATATTTTAAAACGAACTAATCGAACTAATTCAAAGTAAAGTTATTCTCAAATAAATGATTGACAGGGCAAAGCGATTCATTTATTTGAGAATAACTTTGCTTTGAATTAGACCGACTATTTAGTAGTGGTTCGACATCTGCCGAAAAAATAAAATTATACAAATTTATATTATCCATACAGTTTAATCTCCATGAATACATTTGGATTGGTATAACATCAATTGTTTTAACCATATTTTTCGATTCGCCATTCCAAAATATAAAGAAAATTCTATTTAAACCAACGCCAAAATCATCGCTGTCATCATCAACAACAACGAATTCTTCGCCAATAACATTATCTAGTCAAAATGATATTCAAAATTTAGAATCTAAGGAATTAATTTATTCAAAAAGTGTTAAAGACGAATAAGTTTTAGTTGTTAAATTAATTTATAATTAAATTACTCAATATTATGTTATTTAATAGTTTAAGTAATTTCGAAATTCTTTTGGGTACGTTTTTTTTTTGGTACAATAAAAAGCATCTTTTAAGAGAGACAATAATCTGCATACAGATTTAGTCGCGTGCTAAAAAAAACAAAGCTCTTAGAGATTTGTTTTAGAAATTTAGATGTGGATTACTTCTATAAATAATTAAGAAATAATAAATTAGAATTACACAGAAAGACGTACCTATTTGAAATTTGAAAAACGCATAGTACCGTTTTTATACGACTTTTTTTTTGTAAAATTATATTCTGTAAGCCAATAATATATATTTTACAAATAATAATTTAAGTTTTCGCATATAAGACCATATTATTATTAGAAATAAAAAAAAAATACAAAATTAAATAATTTTTATTATGTTAATAAATGATTTTTATAAAAAAAAACAATTTTTATTTATTATTTTAGTAGTTCTATAGGGAAAACTAGCCTATCATCGACCATGATTGACCTCCAAAGTTTACCTCATTATACATAATCGGTTTTCCAAATTATCTTATTTATGCTATTTCTACTATGGTTTGATTCAACATTTGCTTTTATGAACTTGTAGTTTTAGGTCTTTATACCAATATTCAGCTTAAGGTATATACGACCGATTTTTTTTACAAATTTTTTAAAAGACGGTCGAATATTTTGTGAAAGTTTATTTAATTTTGAAAAATCGGTCGAACTTATCGCTGTATTTTAGCGTAGAGACCTAAAACTACAAATTTGAAGATACACACAACCAAATATTAAGATCAATTTAAATTTTGTACTTCTTGGACCAAGCTAGAAGAAAAAAGTTGCGCAACAAATCGCTCTGGTGTAGTTCCCAGCTAAAAAAAACTTTCCAAATTGCTACTCATATAATTTCTCAAATAGCTTCTCATATCGAAAAGTATCAAATAGTTCTAATTTCGCTACTTAAATCAATATTCATACCATTACTTAAATTGCTACTAAATAGATACTCAAATCGCTATATAGTGTCTAGCTTTTATTAAAAGTACTATAGAAGAATGAGTCGCGTCAATAAATCATTTCCATAGTAAAAAAAGAAGTACTAGTTGGGGCTTATTTTCATATAATTCAACTCAATTGTTGTTGTTTTCTGTACAAAA
>JANSTW010062776.1:0-11095 GCA_027564275.1 Diadocidia ferruginosa
TTCATATTCGATTTTTTTTTTAATCTGAAGTAATTTAGACATTTTTTTTTCTCAGTGTATGAAATCTAAAAAAAACTTTTTTTTTATTTAGTTGTAAAATTAAATTGCTTGTAACTTTTGGAAATAACATTTTTCTGTAAAAGGTACACAACTCGAGTTATTTGGTCATATTTCGATTTTTTTCTAAATTGTCAAAATTGCAAGCTCGATGCGAAAGTAGTGGCCATTAAAAAACATTTTTATTTTTAAATTAAAGTTTTATATTACTATAAGTATATATTATTTAGCAACTTTTAAGCCCTGCTCTTTTTTGAATTTGTAAAATTTTGAAAATCAACCAACCCTAATGGTCATTTTTTAATAAAGCAAAATTTAGTTCTATTTTTTTTAAATGACTGTTTTTTAAATAAATATTTCTAAGAATTGTATCTCTCTCTCTTATTATTTACTTTTTATTTTGTGTAATTTAATATAAATTTAAAAAATAAATATTTTACATTTTTCGTTTGTTTTTTTGCAGTGTGTTTTGCTAACCATAAGAACATCGCATGTTCTTATAAGATACGGAATGTTCCTGTATGATATGCGTCAAGGTGGCTTGTCAACCGAAGGTAGGTCTCTCTAGAATTATAAATTGAAAATACTTAGCATACAATAACATTGTGCACATAAATAATAAAAACAACTATCTATTTTTCTATAAATAGTAATTAAAAACAATGCACTGCGTATGTAATAAACGATTTTCTTTTTTCCATTTATACAAAAGCCGTTTCATGGGATAAGCGAGGACCGGTTGCATATTACATTGAACTTGTATTTGAATTAGGTGCATTAATTATTGACTTAATGCATCATTTACATATGCTGTTGTGGAGCAACATATTTTTATCGATGGCCAGTTTGGTCATTGTGATGCAATTACGCTATTTAACGCATGAAATTCAACGTAAAGTGAAGAAACATCGTAACTATTTGTGGGTTCTGAATCACATGGAAAAAACGTATCCACTGGCAACGGCCGAAGAATTGACCATAAATTCAGACAATTGCGCAATATGCTGGGAGAAAATGGACACCGCTCGTAGATTACCCTGTTTTCATTTGTTCCATAAGTAAGTGACTGAATAGCTAAAATTAAAAACTGGAAATAATTGTTAATTTTTGTTTTAGTTCATGCCTTCAATCTTGGTTGGAACAGGACACAAGTTGTCCAACTTGTCGTCTCGGCTTAAGTGTTCAAAATAATATCACTCTGCATCCGACCATAAGTCACATTGACGATACCGAAAATGCAGGACGAGCAAATAATCATTTTTTTCATTTCAATGGTTTGTACTATCTATAGCGATGGGTGAAAATACCTTTTTTTATTTATTAGAACATTTTAGGGTCTCGCTACGTTTCGTGGCTGCCGAATTTTTCAGTTGAGGTGACGCACATCAATGCGGTTCTTCGTACAAATCCAACAGCACAAACCACTGCTCCCTCATCACAACTGCGCAGTATGGCACGTCAAGTACAGCAAATGTTTCCACGTTATCCAATATCGATAATAATTGCTGATTTACAATTGTCTCGGTCTATGGAAATAACGATTGACAATATTTTGGAAGGACGTCTGCAAGTTCCGGCGAGATTTCAAAATTTAATTGACGATGAAGATGAGTTTGGTGAAGGCAGTGGCGGGTCATCGGTAGCTTCAAGTAATGGTGAAGGTGTAAGCGGCACTCAAGCTACGACCGCTGGTTTTGTACATTCAGATTATTCAAGTGGATCAAGCGTATCGTCTGATAATGGTTATGAAATTGAACGAAACTCAAACATATTTGGCAATCAAAATGAATTGCTGAGAGATGATAGGTGAGAATGATTTTTAGGTTTACCGACAAATCCTTGATAAGTAAAGTCTCCGAATCGACAGTTCGTCGAAAAGTTAATTCTCTAAAACGACAGTTCCCTGAAAAGTAAATTCCCCGAAATGACAATTCCCCGATAAAAATTAGCTCTGCTTGGGTTAGGTTAAACACCTCTTACTTTCTCCTCCAACACTCTAAAAAACCATTTTTCTGACATTTTTTTGCCTGAGGCTTCAAAAAATTGTGTCAATTTACTCATACAAGAGTTGCACTATTTCTAGGCTAATCCGTCATCAGTGGGTATTGGATGAACATCCTCTAGATGACTAGTGAGTTATTTCTTGTAATGTTTATTGGCTTGTATTTGGTCTATGAAAGGTTTTTAAAATACCTACGAGTTAAATTTAGTTAGATTCGACCCTCCACGGTGAAGGAGTTGAACAAAATCCGTAATTTCAGTTTTTTTACCTTTAATTCGTCAAAGTAGGGCATTATAGGAGTAAGTTCGAGGGAAAAAATAAAAAAAATATGGTTTTGTTAATTTTTCCTAAGGCCCTCTAAAAATAAAATCTATGCTTTGAGTTTATTTTCTCCCCCGCTACCTACATCATTTTGGAACGCTTTTATAATTTTAAGAATAAATTCATTGTTTGCTTTTAACATATAAAATACGGTATCTTCGAAACCCTCCTTTGTAGAGGGTGAAATCTATCCAAACTTTAATTTTTTTAAGGATAATATCTAGTTTACCAGAGACTCCTCCTCTTTAACCATTAAAACTGAAATTGTAGCCCTTGTCAAGACCTTTTATTTGACATCATTTTGGTGGGATAGAGATTTTAGTAGTCCCTTTGGGATTGCATTTAGAGTCTCTAGGTTAAAGGCGAAGGGGGGCTTCCATACGATTTTTTTTAAATTTACCGAAAATATGAATTATATACAGAAATTTTTTTACCAGTGGTCGGATTTGGCAAATTTTTAGTAAGGAAGAGTTGTTAGTGGTCCCGTACTCTGGGATTGCATTTGGGGTTTATAGTTCAAAGAGGGGGGAGGCTCCCATACGATTTTTTTGTGCTAAAAATGGCTTTTTATTATGAACTGAGCATAAAGATAAAGTTTTTTCCTGGTGAACGGATTTAGCCCGAAATATATGAGCATATAAATAATGGAGCTATGATCATTCTGGCTCACTCCTGACGTCACGCCTTAAGAGTGAACGAGACATAATTTTTTTAAAGGGAAGAATGTGAGAATGATCATGAGAGGGTTTGAGGAGTTTGGTCAATTTTGGTGTAAGGGTAGATTTTAAGTGTCCTACATTCCACCTAATGTTTCTAGGTTAAAGACTTTGTTGTTGTAAATATCTAATAGTTCACATTTTTGTTCAAAAATGTGAACTAATAGAGAATGTTCAGGTTTGTGTTAGTTTTCAAACGTTAAAATATAGTAAAAGCAGCATTCCAGTTATACTGGGGGCCTCGGACCGATTTTTCTATTCAATAAAACGTTCATTTTTAATTTTCTGTCTCCCCTGCCTTAAAGGGGCGTTTGCCATAAAAATCCTTAATTTTTATCGGAAGTCCATTCTCTACACAAAACATAGGTTAAGTTTAGAGTTCTGAAATTAAATTTATTAATTTTTACAATTTATTTTATTTTTTGCCGCCATATTTGATCCGTCATTTTTAATTTTAAAATTTTGATACTCCTTTGGAAAGAAGCGCCCTCAAAAATTGTCGTGTGAAGTACACTAGCTTTTTTGGGTCTAGCTTCCTACACCCTTACCCGAAGAGAAAGTCTCCCATACACCCAAATACACTATTTCAGTTGGCGTTCAAGGAGGGCTTGAAAGTTTCGTTTAAAAAATCAAACAATTGTTTTTCAGAAGGGTTGAGGGGGAGAGTAAGTAGTGTTTGTGAAAGGTATTTACTTATCTGTAGTATTTGTAATTCCTATAAATTAAAAAGAAGGAATATCCAACACTTCAAAGAAGTGGGTGGGAGAATCGAAAAAGCTCGTTTTCATAAATATCAGATAATAAATTAAATTGTAAGGGTGTCAAATGACTTAGGGGACTAGACATGTAAGTTTTAGGGTAGTGACCTCTTTCAACAAAAAGTGACCCTCATTTTTGGTAATTAAAATATATTTGTCAATCTGAAAATTTATAGGGCATGTTAAACGTCAAAAATATGTATGTATAATAGCAACAATGGCCGCCTTATTGTGAAAAACAACAACAATTTACATTGATTTTTCTCATAATAGGCACTAGCGCCATTTTTCATTGAATTAAAATTGAACATTCTCATTTGTTCTTCCTAAAAAACATATTTTTTTATCCACCTTTTTTAACCAGTAGGTATTTTAGAAACCTTTTATTTGACATCCTTAATATTTGTTTACCCGAACCTCTTATCTGTAGGTACCTCTTTTTGGATAAGAGGAACAAAGAGAGCCTAAAACTAAAGTGTAGATTCTTCAAATTCTCTTATGCAAATTTTCTTTAAACCTTCTCCACTGTGACAAAAAATTAGGCCCCAACATTAAAATCGCCTACATTTGCAATTTTCTTTTCTTTCTATTTTAAATATTTTAGGATAAAATAAACTAAAAAAAACTCGGTAAGAACAATGATAACTTAAAAGGGGTAAAGTCGCCATATTGAATTTTCAAATTCTAATATATTTTCGAAATCGTGTAGCTGAAATCCATGAAATTTTAACAAATAATTAATCTGTTGAAAGAAATGGAGATTTTCAACCAAATTTGATGGATTTCAATAACGTAATTTCGAAAAAGTATCAGAAATTAAAAATGCATATAGCTGCTTTAACGCTTTCGATCCGGAAAATCGCCATTGTTCTTATCGAAGCTGCTTTTGTTTAGTTTTTACTTAAAATAGTAAATTAAAAAAATAATTTGCAGGCGTTTAATCTGTTTATGTTGTCAATCTTAGGGGTTTTAATGTATTTTAAAAAAAATTCCACTTTAAGCGATCTGTTTGTCGTTTCGTCTAATATATCAATATCATCAGATAATTTATACTATTTACCGCGTATATCTAAAGAACTTAAATATTAAGCAATCGTACAGTCTAGTTGTTATAAATAATTGTTTTATTTCATTTTCCAGTCTGGAAGATATTCCTCTAGGAGATCGATTTTCAAAGAGTTCAACAGAACGAGAAAAAATTCTACAGCGAAGAAAAGATACGCTGTTGGCAATTGCAAGAAGAAGGTATAATATTTAATAAAACAAAAATTTCTAATTCAAATAATTTTAATTTAATTAAATTTTCTAGGTATGTCGAAAAAACGAGTAAATCCGAATTAAATATACCGGCTAGTGATGTTGTGCGGCATCGAAATTCAAAAGTGTCATTAGAAGCCAATGAATAAACATTAAACAGTGTCCAGAATTTAATTAAAATTATTTAATTTTTTTTTTATTTAATTTTAAACCAGCAACAACAAAAAGCAAAGTACTAATGAGATAAAATATTTTTATCGGCGAATGAAAAAAAATCACATAAAATGTGATCTCGACATATAAAATGTTATAAGTGAAAAAAAAGGTTTTTATTTTGGCAAAGTTGATTCAATTCAATCGTTTTTAATTTTAAGATAAAAAAAAGATACTTTTGTGTGATAATCTTTATTTTTTCTTGTACAGGGATTGATTATATAGTTTTTGATTTTATTTCTAATTTATCATTTTGATTATTTTGTTATAGACTGAAAATAAAGCAAAATAATGTTGAGGAAACAAACAAAAAGAACGTATAGTTTAACGACAAAAATGCGTGCTCCAAACAGACACAAGAATATTTATTTAAGGTCTTAATTCGAGTAAATTTATTGTTATTTAAAAAACAATTAAAAAACTGACTCTGGCCAACAAAGTTTGTCATTGTTTATTAACTTTCAAACATTTCATCTCGTTTCGGTGCCTACGTCTCATCATCAGTAAGGCTGATGAGTTTACATCAAAAATCTTTTTTTTAGACTTCTGTTCTTGAATCTGAATTAAATTTAAAAGAAAATATTATTGTGTCTGTTGAGCATAGAAAATATTTAATAAAGTAAAAGTTAAAAATTAAAACCATAAAAATTATATTTAGTAATTTATAGCGATAAATGTTATTTAGTTGTAAAAAAAATATTAACAAACAAAAAATATGAAAAATTTTCCTTTACTTTAATATTATTGAGTCACTAAATGTAAATAAAAAAAAATGTTCTTTTTACTATAATTTATTTTAAACGAAAAAGTCAATTTATTTTGTTAAATAATATTTTATTTATTTTTTAAAAATACTTTTTTGTTTTTTTTTAGAATTAGAATTAGTTTTAACGATTATAGGGAAATCGCAACCGATAAAATTTAATTGGATTTTCGTTTTTTTTTTGCGGAAAATTTAACAACAAATTATTATTTAGTTTTGTAAGCCGTCCAATTTGTTATAGTTTTTGTTTAAATTTATTTTTTTACAAAAAATAAATAGTTTTTAAAAAAATATTTTTGAAAAAAATTTACATGCATGAAGTAATAGTTAAAAATAACAATGTTGTGGGAGATAAAAATATATTTTCATTTAACAGTTTTAAATTAAAAAAAAAACAAATATTTTTTTTTACAAAATACAAAAAAATTATTGGTAATAAACGTCCTGTATTTGTTAAATTTCGATAATTAAGGCTTGCGCGTAAAATTGCCATAATAATTCTATTACAATAATATTGCAAACTGATCAATCACAGATCGAACAATTTAAGCAAGGGCTTTAATGAAAATACCGTCATTTTGTTTCTAAAATTTAAAAAGAATTTATTTCCACAGACCATGTATACGAAAGCATTAATTTTTATGAATCAGGCTTAAATTTTCATTTAACATTTTTTTTTGTGATTTTATTAAAAAAAAATTAATTTGCAAAGAAAAACACCCTTTAGTTTTTAAATATTTTCAATGTGTATTCATAGTGGAACAAAGAAAGTAGTTGTTAGTAGCGCCATCTATCTACTAAAACAAAATTCAACGTTATTTAGCGAAGAGCTCTTAAGATGGCGCTACTGAAATTGTATTAAATTGTTCCTTTAGATGAATACACAACGATATTGTGCACATAAATTTTCGTTAGTTTTAATAATTGTTATTCATGTTAATAAATGTTTGTAAAATAATTGAATTTTTTTTAAATTAAAATTTAATTTAAAATTAAGTAGCGAGGACAAGCAACACACTATACAATTTTTAAAGAAATAGTAAAGCCCAATATTATATTATCTCGTTCCCTAGTTACAATTTTATAATAATAAACAAAAATAACAATGCTATCCCCAAACCCAATAATTGATCGCCGTACATACAATAAAAAAAGTAAATATTAACGTTTTTTGTAATATTAAATTATATTATTATTATTATACTCTAGCTATTTATTAATTAATAAGATGAAACAATAAAAAAATAAATTATTTTCAATTATGTAAAAAATTTCTAAAATAAAACTGGGTTGTTATAAATTAATTTTAAGAGTGCCCACTATAAGTAAAGGGAAACTCAAATAAAGAAATTTGTGTTTTTAATTAATTTAAGTTAAAGTTCTTAAGGAAAACAACGAAAAATTACTTAAAATAATTAAAAACCACATTTCATTTACAAAGATACCAAAATTGATCCACTCTGTCAGGGCTATCTAAATATATTTTCACATACTTAGATGGCCTTTAGACTCTGCGTCGTATAAGAAAGTTGAAAATACTAAAAACTAAGCTCAATAATGCTCCACGTAAAAAGCTAAAAAAATTCTCCTGTGATCAGATTTTTTCATATTTTCCTCAAAACCATATGAATGATTTTTTTTAAATTAATAAATATAAGTACGGTAATAGTTTGGAGCTTCACCGATCTACCTTTATTTAAGCTTAATGCCCCAGATAAATCAGCATAGTGTCCGTTACTTCAAAGTGAGGGAGCATAAGGACTATATTACCCCTTTATTCTAGCATGCGGTTTTCATTGACTACCATATCAAAGTAAAGTTTTGTCAGAAAATCGCACTGGAGTCTTATGCTTTATGAGGAACCCTATCATTTCCCAGCCAAACAGCGAGTTTTGAACTCACAACAACTAACTATACACGCAAAAAAATGGGCCCACACCAATTAACATACCACCGTTCTATAAAAAAACATTTATAGGGTTTCTTTGGTAAACATATAAAAAAAGCTCAAACGGTGAAGTTCCATGCTAACGACCACTTGAAAAAAAATCACTATAACGACGCGCCAACTATTACAATAATCTAAATTTTTTTAAATCTCATGGACTCGCCTACATACTAAATTAAATTTTAAAATTATTTCACTATCGAGTCCATGAGATTTTTCAAACTTTTGATTTCAAGTTAGCGCGTCGTTATATTGATTTTTTTTATCAAGTAATCGGTACTCCACTCCACGCAATTACCGTTCAATATTTTGTTTAAATGATAGGTATGTGTAATACGTTATATTTGATACCATACATCCTTTACCCCTCTTTAAAACTCCCCTAAAATATAAATTTTTCTGAAATTTCGACCAAACTTGGACCCCTCCCCTGTCTTAACGGAGGGAGAGTTATAGTGGCCAAAGGCCATAATCGATAAAGTGTAGTTTAGCCACAATAAGGAAACTCATTCGCCTTTACTAAATTTTATATGCATGCAAATCAAAATCAACCTATAAATTTTAAAAATCCCGCCATAATAGCAACATGCACATTTTCGGGAAAATATAAAATTTACACAGCCCTAGTACACACACGCAACGCATATAACTGCTAGAAAATTTCAAATGTCAAGCAGCCATTTGTAATATGTAGCGCTTTTGTTGTCAAAAATTTATTGCGCGGTGCGCAGCACAAAACACTTGTACTTTTGCGCATATATTTTTACTGTTTACGTTTTTTTAAAAGGAAAATGCCTTTAACTTTGCCGAGTTAATTTTAATTTTTAAAATTAAAATGTGTTAAAATAAATTGGAAAACATAAAAAATGGACAAAATTCTTTATAGTGTATTGGCCAGGGTAGCCTAAAAGAGGAATTACAGAAAATATTTGTCCATGGCCCACAAAATTGGGAGACATGCAACGCGCGCGCGAGTCTCTTCATTTATTTTTCATTCATCGTTTTTTTCTGTAAGTACCTAGCTGTATGAATATAGAATATCTTGTCGCCACACCGCTCTCTAGAACGTCGAATCAAATCAAATATCAACAACAAAAATGTTTAAAAACCCAATTTTTGGGTATAAAACAATAAAACTTCGTTTCCTATCGCGCGGCCACCACACACAGTCAAGTATAACATTTTGCTTTAGTTTTTGGGTTCAAGAAGAGATTCACATTTCTTCGTTCGTCAGTCTATCGCCGAAATTGATGTTGTGAACAATTGAAATTATTTTTACAATTTGACAAAATTTATCTTTTTTTTGTGTATGAGAATTGATGGTTGTAGACAGCAGACACACTTACCACACACAGAGCTGCTGCTGCTGTTTTTTTACACTTGCTCCCTTCATCATGTTTAATAATATCCATCATTAATCTTCCCGAAAGAACCGAAAATGTAATTTGTTATAAATTGTGTGAAATTGTGACAACTTGTAAACATTGCGAGGAAGTTCTGTGATTTGTGCAATTTGTTGTTCGAGATTAAGTGGGTGAATCTTTTGCATGTAATTCGGGTAACGATTTCTTAGACTCATCCTTTGGAATTTTCTTCATTTCTACAATTTTCTTCAATCGAGATGGTTTTTTTTGGAACTTTTAAGGACTGGGAAAATTTTGGCCCATTAAATTTTCATGTGAAAAGTATTTTCTAAAAGGCAAAGAAAAAAAACTAATTTCACTAAGAATAAGCAAAAAAAAAAACACCGAAAAAGTCTCTTGGTGTGGTTTTAATATTTATACTTTATTTTGGAGTTTGAGGTTGAAAAGTTGTTGGAGACATAAAACGACAGCGACGACACACCAATCTATATTTATATTTCATGTTCCATCCATATTATAGTATGTGCTGCTGCTGTCAGTAAAAGAGCCCCCATATCAAACCTATATAGTTAGTGTTCAAGAAAGGGAAGAAACTGCGACGACGTCCAAGTGTCGATTTTTTCTTGTCTTTATTTTTGTTGGTTTTGGCCTTTTTGGCTTGTTGTTTCATTATTTTCTTCATGTTCTTTTTTTTCTAGTCTTCTGTGTGTTCTCCAGTAAATATAATTTTCCTTGATTTTTTCACTGCGTTGGAAAATTCTCTGCCTCCAATTTTTTGTTTGTTGAATTTTTCTGATTTTTGCGTGCAAACATACGAAAAATAGTTTTTATTTTCCGGTTTTTCGGATATACGTGTTTTGTAGATTTTTAGTAGTTTTTGGTGCCAGTCGCCTCCACTCTAAACACATTCTGACTATACCTAATCGAAAAACCACCACCACCTTCATCCCTGACATTTATAAAATTATGTTTCAAACGCGTGAACAAAAAATGTTTGAGAAAATTGTAGAAAAGAAAATGTTTTCTTTCGAATTGGAAGAATAAATTATTTAAAGAAAATTCCTATTTTTAACTCAGACACAAAATATATTGCGTTGAATTTTTGATACACCACTCAGCTCTCATAGCCGGTTAAAGCTCGCAGCATTTTACATTTTTTAAACTAAAATCCTTTAATAATAATAATTCTTTAATTTATTTTATTTTAAACAATTTTTTCTTCTTGTTATTGTTTATTAAATAGCCCGAAAGTCTCTTTCATCATAACAATACACAATAATATTATAATAACATGTTTGTGATTTTGTTTTTACTACGAAAATAAAAAAAAAACAGATTAAATAAGAAGCCGGATTACCTGCAAAGTGATTTTAAAAGTATAGACACAAAACATCATCAAAGTTATATAAACAAAACAACAGAAAGTCTCAGCTAGGAGCAGCAACCACGATCGAACATCAAACTTTTTCATTGAGATTTTAAAGGGACAAAGGAAAGAATACGAACAACGACGATATGACGTGAGTAGTTTTTTTGTGATTTATTTTTTATTTTGTTTTAATATTTTTGGGTTTCATCATCATCACCGTGTCCTTTACTCCAAAGCGAGGGAGCATAGTGACCATTTTTACCCTTTTTTCTATCTGATACCATGGTTTTCATTGACGACTATAACTCTGACTATATCAAAGGTGGA
>JANSTW010062787.1:0-21143 GCA_027564275.1 Diadocidia ferruginosa
TAATAAATTTTAGCTGTTACAACAGCTATTATAAGAAAGATATCAACTATATAAAAAAAATATATATATATATTATAGATTTTCCTATGGCACACGTTTTATATTTTATAATCCGTTAAAATATATAAATTATAAAATTGTTTTTTTGTTAATAAAATAATAGAATTCTCCTGCTTTAACATAATATTAAGTATATTAAAATCCCTGAAAGGCAAATAATTTTTTATTATTATGATAAATGCTCTATGCGCTAACTAATTAACTCTATTTTTCTTGAATAGTTTAATAATAAATCCAATAACAATCTTAATTCATGGAAAATATTATTTTGGATTTACAACATTGACATTACGCGAGCTGTAATAGGTTCTAACTGACATTTTTTCATCTGGCAGTTAGGACCAAAAAAAAAAAACATACGCAAAAACGACAAAAACTTTTTTAAAGGTTCTATCTGCAAATTTTAAATAAAAATAATGAATAAACTAAATATATTTGTAATGAAATTATTGTGTAAGAATGAAAGTATCCAAAAAAATCAATATTTATTTACTAGACAGAACAAATTTAAGAACTTTAGACATCAATTACTCACTTCTCCCGTGCAGTTAGAACCTTGGAATTTCCAGCTCGCGATTAGTCAATAATAATATTTTTTTATCAAATTGTTTAAAACATAAATGTGCTTAAAACAAACTAAATCTAATTTAATTGTTAAATTTATTAAATATAGTATCATATTTTCATAATTCGTAGAAATAAGAGACTCATAATATAAACTTTTATAAAAATGTTCAAGCGCATATAAAGATTTTTTGTGTCCAACACTGCTAATGAAAATTTAAGTTTATGTAACTATCATCATCATGTCCTATACTCCAAAGCGACCTATTTTACATTTTATCTAACTGTTACCATGGTTTTCATTGACGACTATATCAGAGGTGGAGTGTTGTCAGCAACTCGCACTAGCCATATTTTTTGTTGATCAGTGCGACTGGTTTTATACTATATGAGGAACTCAGATATAACTTTTTATTATTGTCTTACCTTGACATGACATTCAAGATACATTTTTTGCGTCATTCTATAATATAATATTAATATTATTAAAGAATGACCAAATTTTTTTTTGTAAAAAAAAAGAAAAATGTAATAGCTGTTTTTATGTGTTTATTTTTTCCGATTTTGATGAATAACTTCCTAAAGATTAAATATTTTTTTTTATATAGTCAAGGTTTTTCTATATTTACCATAATTTAATATCTAATATTTTTTTATACAAATTATACAGAAAATGCGTATAGGATTTGTTGTTTTTGTAAAGATTGTAAAGATATAAGATTTTTCTTTGTGGAATTTTGAAAATATTTATATTTGTATTAATGAAATTTTGTCTTTATATTATTAAATATTAATATTTTTTTTTTAATTTAATAACCCGAGACTCTAATTTATATATATTATATGATGGTAAAATTATTAATTTTGATCAATATTTTTATTTTAATGTAAACCATTTTTAATTATATTCTTCTATATTGCTGATTTTCACAATACATAAATGTACTATATAAATCGTTATTTACACAGAGAGAAAATTTTGTAATTTTAACAACGAAAGGCTATAATTTTCAACCAAAAACGCTAAGATGTTGAACTGATTCTAAATATGCAAAATCAACAAAAGATAGTGACACATAAATTTTATATTTTTGTGTTGTTTGCTAATTCTCATTGATTTTACCGATGTATTTCTATCTGTGAAAGGTTCATTTTATTTTGTCTAAAACAATTTAATAATAAAATATGTGAAATGAATGATAGAGTATAATAATTTGTTTTAAATGTATAGAATGTAATTCTCATACCTATTTAGCAAAAAAATATTTTTAAAACGTTAACTTTGAACTTTTTGAAGAGCAACGCTTTTAACTCTATATTATTATTATTATGATATTCACATATATAAACAGTTATCCGCCGATGAATGAATGAATCTATGGGAGATAAATATAAAGCTTTTACAAAAAATATGTAAAATATGATTATAATTTTTATAATATTGTAGATGTACAGCAAATTCATGATGCGAAAGATATGATTTATATGGAAAATTTATGTTATATGAAGAATATCTTTTTTAACTTTTTGCGTGCAAAGTTCAAGACAATAGAAAATTTGCGCTGTTATTTCGTATATATAGTTTAAATAATAAATAATAAACTTGCGGTGGTCTAATATATAGAGTGTGGTAAATGCAAATTACTTTTTTTGTTTGTATAATTTTATGAAAATTATTAATTTTAAATCTATTGAATAATTCTTATATAGTTTAGAGTAAGTTTCTAAGAATCTGCTAAAATAAATGTTTTTTTATTAAATATTAATTATTATAATCATCATTAATTCGTAAAAAAATTAAAATAATTATAATGTTACCTAAATTATATTATACAACAAGTGGAAATCTACCTTCCTATAGATATAAATAAATTGTTTATTTTGTATTTGACATGTATATGAATATACATTAAACGATGTGTTTAATTTATATATAATTATGTATTTTGCAATTATTTAATTGAATCAAGACAACAAACAATCAAACAAATGCACTATGCATAAAAAAATTCTGATGTCTATAAGACAACACTGTAAATTATTCTTTCAGTTTGTTGCTAAATAAAACCATCTTGCATGTCTTTGTTGAATTAAGAGGTAAAAATTTACGTATATATTGCTTGAATTTGTAACTATATAATATTTATTTCTTTTTCTTATATAATTACGATATTTATATACGTTTACCATATAAAATCTTGCAATTTTATAATATATATTTGCATATTACCATTATTATTATTATTATTATTACCAAACGCATATTTACCAAGTTTTCGATTAAGTGCGCATATATGCATCGAAAATTGCAATAATTAAAATTTTCAGTAATAGTTCGGTATATGTTTGAAAATCAAAGCTAACCTTTAGTTTTTTTTAATGTTGATATAATTTTACCTCGCAAAGAAAATAAATATATGCAAATTATATTAATCTTCTTGTTAGTTACCAACTTGAAGCAAATATTATTCTCCTCGTTGAGGTCAAACGTGATTGAAAGTTGTTATATAACACAATAGACAACAAACAATACAACCTCAAATATATATAGAATAATAAAGAGGTATACCTTTTGCTTTGCTTTTTCTTCATCATATAGTCATAATATTGTAAAACAAGTTGTGATAAAAAAAACTGTATAAAAACAATGTTTAACTTGACCATTGTTCACATAATTAAATAATTCAGAGTCATGAGTCTGAAATGAAAACAAACAATCATAATTGACCATTTGTTTATTATAGTTTTGCGGAAAGTATTGAATTTGTTTATAAACATATACCTAAATAATGCAATAATAAAATATTTATAGCTTTTTTGTTTGATGGAAAAATATGTTTTATTATCATTTTTTGAATTTTATTTACATTTTACGTGACGTCATAAGTAAAAGGGTATAACAAAGTTTTAGTATTTTTACTATTTTTTTATTAAAATAATCAATAGATTTTATATATAATTATCAAAAGAACATTTATAAAGTTGTCATAAATAATTATTTTTATAAATAAAAATTATAGTTACCAAACAAAAATTCTGCACAGTGTCGTGTTTAATTTCTTTAATTTTTGAGAAAATAGGTATAAATATATATAATTAATATAACAAATTCTAACTGTTTCTATTTCCTTTAAAACTGCACTTCCGTATAGTTCTGATTTATATTAATATTTTTCTATATAAATACAAATGCACGATAGACACATTATTTGTAATATAGTTTTGCTAATGCTTAAATAGCCACTCACTATAGATATAAAGAAAAATATTATTCTTATAATAACACTCTTTGCACAGATATAGTAATAGATTTATATATAAAATTCGAATGGCTGGCTGGTTATAAGAATGTGGAATATATTTATTCGTTTTATAAGAAAATCACATCGTCATTAAATAGCTTTATTACTTTGGTGTTTATTGTAATATTGCCATAAATATATATCGTAATATAGGTTACATAATTGTATATTCTTTAAATTATTATTTAATTTATTAAACTATTGCAATTAATTATATCTAATATAAGTACTGTTAATTTGCTCTATAAAGAGATGCCTTGTATAGTGTGACACCTTGTTTTAAGTTGATGTAATTTAATTTTAAATTTTATTAAATGAGTTATTATAAGTTAAAAAACGTTGTGAACAATTTAGAAGAAACAAAATAATAATAGATAATAGCAAGTATTATGCCTTTAATGTAAAGCCTCTGAAATAATATCGAGCCCAATGAAATTATTATCTCAGTATATAATAATTAATTAATATTGAAGCAAAAAAAATATAATTAAATACGATTGAGCATAAAAAATATCAATTTCGTTTCAACTTGTCCAAAAACCACATTGTTTAAATTAATTCAATAATATATTTTTATTTTTTAGTTGTGAAGATGTCATATACAAAAATATAAATAAAATAAAAATAATATGTTGTGTATTATTTGAATATATTGCCTAGGTATAATAATTCCCAAACGGATTTACAAAAAAAAAAAATCAAAATTATTATTTCAATTATAATTATAATTCATATACCTATTTATGTTTTTTCAATGAAAATAATATTTCATTCAATAAAAATTATCGAATATATAATTTTTTATATATTATTTATTTAAATTCATTTTATTTATATAGAAATTATATTGATTACACATTTTTATTCTATAAAAAGTTATATTTTAGACAACAAAGTCTAATACAAAAATTACTTCTTTCCACTTATATAAACTTTCCATTAGTCACCGCATAATTCTGTTAGTAATTTAATTTAGTTTTCTAGTCACGATTCACATGAACATCGCACATATTTTGATTTGAGGAGCTGTCAATTTAATAATTTTACATTGAATTTATAAAAAAAAACAAATGATTGTAAAACTTATAGTCGATGCGGTGTGTGCGGTTATATAGCGACTATGTGTGATTATGTCATTAATATTTGCGATATTGTTTTCTTGTATAATAATAAAAAATAACATCACTAAAGAATTTTTATATTTTTATTAAAAAGACGTGAAATTGTTTAATGATGATTTTGTGTTAAAGCTTGAAGACTTTACTAAGTGCAATGATTTTGTTGTTAAAAAATACAACAAATATTTGTATTTTTAATTAATTTATTCTTAGAAATAATTATTGGAATTTTATTCGTTGAAGGGCAACTCATTTTGTGAAATAATTTCTATTAATATAAATATTACATATAAAAATTTTCTTTATATAACTTAACCAAACAATATTTTAATTTATTAATAATAATTAATTAATAAATTACATTTTTATTTAGCAAATATCTATATATTCTTTTAAGAATTTCGTATTACTTTTATTATTAAGATAATCATATACATATAAGCTTTAACGTATCATGTATAGAAACATATAATATATACAAAAATCACAAATTTAGTTGATTTTGTAAATGTCAATGTCACTTTAATATATAAAAGCAAAAAAAAATTGTGCTGTCCATTAAATTTTTTTAATTTCGCGTGACAATTACACGCAATTACACATTTTATAACAATGTAATCGAAAAAACTTGTCACTTTTTCTAAAAAAAAGTTATCTCTAGTGTTTTTTCAATGTAATTTTTCTGCATAATATAAAGAAAAATGTATATTTGCATAAACATTGTGTATTATTATATAATAACTGATTACTATCAATATATTATATGTCTAAAATACAAAAAAAAACTATAATTCTGACAATAAAATATGCTTCTGTAGGTTTTTACTTCTATACATTATATGTGATAAGAAAAAATAGATATCACTTCATTTTATGCAGAACTTTTTATTTATTTAACATATTATATTATATATAGTATTACATATTATAATAAGTATAGAAGTGCATAAAAATACCTACATACTGTATAGGTAAAAACAGTGAGGAAGATTAAAAGTGTATAGTATAGAGAATATGCAAGAATAGATGGTGTTATTTATAGACCACACAAATAAATAATTGAAACGAATAGAGACAGTTGAGGGCATTGACTCAATCACAAAAAGTTATTAAAATAACAACATCCATGAAATTTTGCATGGTTGTCAAGCTATACGTTTTTTTTTCATATATCTGTCAACTAAATTTTGCATTTCGGCCTTTAAACTGATCATCCCAGAAAGCATTCAACGAAAGATTTAAAACGACGAACCTTATACGATATTTAAAATTGTTTTTTTTAACATAATTCAATTTGTCCGATTGATTGAAATATTTTCTTTAATTTATAAAAAAAATTCAAAAGACTCCACGCGACGAACCTTATAAAACACTTAAACTTAGTTTTTTTGTAACATAATTCAAACCAATTGATTGAAATACTTTATTTCATGTATAAAAAACAAAAGACTCCACGCGACGAACCTTATTTAAAATTATTGTAACATTTTACAAACTTATAGTTATTTTGTATTTTGTAATTTTATAGTTGAGATTTAAGATTTAATCAATCAATCATAATTTTTTTAAGAGATGTTTAATGTTTACTGGGGACTAAGAAACAAATTTTGTTACAATAAAAAATTTGCATATGGAAAAAATATTTTATACGTATAAAATAATAAAGAAAGATTTATTTCAAAATATTCAAAGACATCTAACTTTTCTAACGACAAAATAAGAAATATGTCTATAAAGATTTTATAAATTCTTGGTTTCTCTGCATAAATACGATAAAAAAGAGCACACAGTGGTGGTGCCTATAAAGCTGAAGTTCTATGAGGAATTGAATACTTTAGTTTAATTCTATATTTTTGTTTGTATATAATGAAAACAAACAACTTTTGTGTAATATAGACAATTTTGCAGAATATAAACTAAATTAACTGTAAATTTCTATGTTGTTTATTTGTTGTTGTTTTTTATTCAACTATATAATCTTTATTTTATCACACTAATATGCAAATTTGTTCAGTTTATAAAATATAGTTAAATAAACAATGACAAGTATATAATATATCTATATTTCGTATATTGAAACCATATAAATTTATAAGAAAAATCCTTTAATTTGTTAACAGCAAAATTAAATAGTTTTGAATGTCAGTATCAATTGGAAGGTCGGTCCGTTATGTAATTCCATTTCCTAACTAAAATCAATTAATTTGAGATATAAACTTTTCTAAATAATGTAAAATAACTTGTTTCGTTAACATATAAAGTTAATATAGTTGCGGTTCTCGGCTGCTTGCTAGATATGTCTATTATTTTTCTATATAACATTTCTTATATATAATACTATATAGCTAAAGCGCGCGATAAAGTCACCATTAATTATTTTCTTTTCCTTTTTTATATATTTAATCAAATATAATTTATCTGCGTGCAAAGCTTATAAAATATATAAAATCAAGCATGTTACTTAAATAATGTCCATTAGAACTTTTTTCTTTGAAAAAAGAAGTTAGTGTTTGGTTAGAAAATGTAAAACATATACCAAGCATATAAGATCTATGGTTTGGATTAAATGTTTATCATGCCGGTGATACAAGCCGCTTAAAAAAATTATACGGTTTTTTAGCGAAAATATTGTTTTTCCCATTTGTATTTGTAAACAAATTTACATGTAGCTGTAATTTATCAAACATGATCGATTACAGTGAATGAATATATTTTTATCTTAATCCTATTACGGTTAAATAAATTTAATAATTTGAAAAGTTTTCAAATTGTATGATAAAAATAAACGACTTTTTTTACTTTTACCTTCATAAACTGCAATGTATGAAACAAATTATAGCTTATTAATAAAACAAAAAACAAACATAATATTAAAACATTTAAAAAAATAAATATTCGCAAGATTATTTTATTCGATAATATTGTTTTATTAGTCACATATTATTAAAAAACAATTTATTCACTACCCATAGGATAAGGTAAAACTCAATTATTTTATATAGTTGCACACTTTTTTAAATTGACCATAATAGTATTATAAGGGCAATTTATACAATTTATACAAATTAATTGCATACGTGCCACATAAGCTTTAGGCCAAATTGTATATAAATCAGAATAAAATTAACATACAAATATTTTTTAATAGTTTGCAGATTCGCAGTGCAACATTATAACGAACTATATTGAAAAACAAGTATTTAATTTAAAAAAAGAGAGCAAAAAATCCATTTATTGTTTTGCCTGTTTATATATAGAGGATTGCCGCACTTTTGTATGATTTATAAAGATTTTGTAGAATAAGTTTCGATTTTAAGAATTATTTTGTATAACAAGTCATAGAAGAACTTTGTATATAGTATCAAAACCAGTTGCCAATAATAATTGCCACCATATACAAAATTTATACGCTTGCAATTTTTCACAATGCAAATCTTGTGGAAGAAAAGTTTAAAAATAAATTTCCTTTTTGTTTTAAATATTTATTGTGTGTTTTTACGTACGAGTAGTATATTCGAGTCAATTCGACATCGAATTTGATTAAATCGCCGCGCTCTTGTTTTCTATTTATAAACAAAAAATTAGGTATATTTCAATTTTTTTAATAAAAAAAATTAGATTTTTTATATGAACATATTCAATACAAGTTTTATGAAGTATTTAGATATACGTTTAAGTAAAATACATGCTGCGCGAATATTTATATAAAATAAATTGTATTTTTCAAGATTTTTAAAGCAACAAAATATTTTTGATAATTTTGCAACAAAGTTTGTGATGTTTCGTGTACAAAATTTCTTAGAAAATATATACATTATACATACAATTAAAATTAAAATTTGTATTATGTGCAGCGACAATGAGCTGCTTTATGTGTATAAAACTATAAAGAATTATATAATCAGAATGTCTCGAAATCGTGTTTATTTTATTTAATAAATCAACAGTCGCGAATCACCAGACCACACTATATAATATGTGGGGTTTAAATATGTAAAGATAGTTAATGTTTTTTTAGTGTTCTTTTAACCTTTTGTGCTTAATCTATTTTTAAAGAAGAAACTAAGCTTTTATCTATTTTCATTGTGAGTGTATATACACAAATAATTTTAATATTTTCATAGGTATATATATTATTTGTTCACATTCAGAGCAAATATTTTATAAATACATTGAAAACGTGACGTCATTTTAGAATTTCAGTTTATAATTGTCACTTTTTTCCATCGCATCGATGTGGATATGCAGTTTGGTAGTTAGGTTTTCTATTTATTGTGTTTGTTTCTAATTAAATAGATAATGCCATGCTTTTGCTGTTCATATATAAACATTATATATTGTTGACATCTTCACATGCTTTACATTTTAAAAGTGTTCTTGACGGAGAAATATTTTTTTTTATTGTTTTTCAACAATTAATTATGTTTTTTTATGCTGGTTATATGCACTATACACAGTTAAAAATTAAATTAAACTGTCTTAGAATTATGATTGCTTACATATTATGTACATTAAAGTTAAGTTATATATGATGTGGATTCTTGATCTTGACAATACATATTATACATATAGAAAATGTTTTTACCCAACTCTATATAAAATATAATTTTTCTACGTATTATACAATAGTTAATTTAGAAAAAAACAGTTTATCAGATCAAAAGAATATATTTGTTGAAAATATAAATAGAGTTTATATACCTACGATGGTGGTATGTCAGTTTGTCAGTCATATTGCTAAATGATATTATATGCTCTTATGAGGATTTTCAAATAAGAGTTAATGTGATTTGCACGATTTATATTATTTTTAAATAATATTTCAATTTTATTTTTATACTTGCAGAATACAAGTCTTAATTTATATTATATAGAATAGTTTACTTATATAAAACATTTTACATTTTTGCAGTTTTTGTATTAAACTTGTTTTTATAAAATCAATTCTTTTCTGCTCATATAGCGAATAAAAGTTTAATTTTTAGAGAGTTCTATTGAATACTATTTTAAGCAATTTGTTAGTTATTATGTAAATTATACAGATAGATAGTATTTTACGACAGCAATCAATTAGCAATTGTTTTAAATTCGTAAAAAATATTTACAATAATTTATTATTATTAATCTTAATTAATAAAATAAGAGAATAGAATTGTTTGACAATTTTTTTTGTATATAGAGAAAAAAATCCTTAATAATAGACTTAATTTTTGAGGTTAAAAATACATTAATATTTTGTATATATATATTTTAAGTCCACAACTGCGGTGTAAATATTTATGACAGGATTAAACTTTTTATATTGTAAATTTTATCTTAAATATATGGCTTTTAAAGCGATGGTAGACTGAATATAATCCAACAAAATATACATGTATCTTAAATACAAGATATTATATGACCTTTAAACCCATATAAATATTGAAAAAGCATAAAATTTTTCTCTAAAAGTCTTATTATAGTTATTATATGAGTTATATAACTTTTAATAATTTGTCTTTACCTTCAACATTTATTAATAAAGCTGTAAACATTCATTTTTCTTCTATATTTATATATAGGTATACGTGAATACACTTTAGCGGATCTTTAATCAATAAAGTGCAAATTATTTATACTTCTACAATTGAAATTTACCGTAAATTCAAAAATAATCTCGCATTGCGATATATGCGGTGATAACCTTCAGAAAAATAATCGATTTTTCATGTCTTATTAGATAGATTCTGATATAGAATGAAATTTACCGGATGTCAATGTTGTATGAACACGCTGATCAAATTATTATAATGTTTATATTTTCTTTATATAATTTTTCTTTATACACACATCACGAGAAAGAATTTCTCTAACACCATAGTTCAAGAAAATTTTCAGAACCGTTTTTTATGTAGATATTATTTTTCCTCTTCACTGATTGATTTGATTGATCATATACGCTGAAGTAAAATGCCCATCATAATATAATTCTCAATTAAATTGTTTTTTTTATTAAAAGAATGAAAATGAAAAATGTATTGATCACGTTTTTAATTTTCTTTATTTATAATGCTCTTCATCACAATTTATTAAAGATATAAATACGCAATATCGTTTCAAGACTTTTCTCTTTCTTTAATAAATACTATTCAGCAACAAAAGATCTCAAGAAGCTCCTTGATTCTTGATTTTCTTGATTTTTTTTTATCATAGATAAATTTATAGAATAGATTTTCTAACAAAAATATTTTTATAAAATTTTTAACAAAATAATTACTGCATACGATAGCATGATATTTATAAATAATAATAATACAAAAAGAAATCTTTCAAGTATCTGTGATTCTGCAGTAAAGAAGTAAATTATTAGAAGAACCTTTAAAATAAATTATGAGTATTAAAATGGTTTTATTCTCTTTAAATTTTACAGCTATTCGATTCGAATTCATCAAGTGCAATTTTATAAATATTATTATAAATAAATTATTGAAATTATTTTCTCTCTGACACTTGTAATAATTAATTTAAAAAAATATGCTTGGTAATAATTGTACATATGCCGTGTACAATTAAATAAATTCTAAGAAAATAACTTCTTTTATACATAATATTTGTTGACTTGCTGTTTTAGTTATTGGCAAGTCGAAATAATAAAAAAATATTTTTTAATCATTTTATTGATTTAAAAGTTTTATGTGGAAAAGGACTTTCTGTTGCATAATGATATTGCACTTTTTGATGGATAAAAATAACGAAATAATATTTCAACTCGTAAATTTAGTACGAAAAAAACAAATTTTTTATAAAACAAAAGACTCAAAACGACGAACCTTTATCATTTCACGTGAATTTAAAAAAAATATTTTATTAAGGTTATTTAATATTGCTGTTCATTGACAGCTAAATACACATAATTCAGGATCTAGCATTTTTCGTTTAATTATATTTTCTATTAATTCTACATAAAAACAGTTTATTTACATATATACGTAATTTTTGAATTAGAATATTATATAAAAAGATCGTGTGATTTGAAATAAAGTAAAGCGTATAACTATCTGCAAAAACGGTTTACGTGTTTAATGTGACAGTTAATAAGTTACACCATTTTTTTGCAGTTCAAATTGTTTTAGTATAATTTATTATTTAAATTGAAAGCACGGTTTCTGCTTTTTTGTAATTTCCTTTAACAGCCATTATTTTATGATGATCAAAAGCTGCGATTTATTACTATTATAGAAAAGTTTGTATGAAATAACTAAATGTACATACTATATACATGCGAAAATAGTATAATATATTGTCAGTTTGTACAAAAATATGGCCAACAAAAATAATGCAGAAGAGTTTATATCTCTTTATAGCTATTAAGATCGATGTCAGATATTGTTGGTTTAAATATATAGATTTAGTCAGATATATTGGTTTGTGGCGGTAAATTTTATCTATATATATTCACAATAACTACATAAATCATTGACCAATTAGCGCCTACCTTATTATTTGGCGTGTATATTTATTTTTTTATCTTTCCTTTTGCGTATACATTATTTAATATATAAACTTTAGAACTTTAGTATAAGGATAGTTTCAATTTTTAATTTTCTGCACTATAAATACTAAATAAAATTATTTTTCATACATCTTTGAAAAGGTATGTTTATTGAAAAATAAATATATATACATAGCTGATCACGTCGTTCCAATCCAACCATTTGTATGTGTAGTATGTACACACAATTATTTTTAATGGCCAGGAAGATATAAATTTTGTATACATTTCGACTTTACGTAGTATATATGGTTAGGAAATAAAACATGGTAAATTACTCTTTATTTTATTTATATATATTTAGTGGTAAATATCTGTATTTATATATATTATATATAATTGATATTCAAGGTCGCCATTTTTGGCTATATACAAAAGAATATTATTATATTCCTCTTGTATATAAAATTAAGGAAAGCAAGTATATTATAAAAATAGTCTTTTATTGCTATTCTATTTTCATTTCATTCATTTCATTTATTATTCTGACCATTTTCATTTCAAATTATATTGTATGTATATAGAATATACAAAATAAATTTATTATATAAAACAAACAAAAGTTTTTTTTTAAATAGAAACCAATAGTTTTTTTTTTATTTTTTCCTACATTGATTAAAAAAAATGTTTTTTAATTAATAAAAATAAACAACAAAAGTATAAAGAAATCTTACTATACATTTTCTAAAAGTAAATTTTTTTTTAATAAGAAAACCAAATTACTATACCTATAATATCTTTCCACCGCAACATTCTTTACTTTTCTCTGTGCGAATGATGTTTTTTAAATTTTTTTTTTAACATATTCAACCTTGAGACATAAAAAATCAATACAGTCTATAATAATTTAAAAAAAAAATTCCATCAGAGGACGCGCGGTTTTGAAAATTTTTAAATAAAATTTATTTTGTGGTTAAGTTTTTGCAGATATTATTGTATATTGGTTGATGTTTTCTTATTTATTTATACGCAAAGTCAATTTAATTTCCTTAATGAAACTTCTAAATTTGCGTATATTGATGAAAATATTATATATATCTAAATACTCTCAATTCTCTCAAAATCTCTCAAAAGCTATACAAAGTTTGTGTAATTGCTGATGAGTTTAATGAAACGAAACACACTTCATAATATAATGTTTAATACTGACATAAATATATACAGTGCAGTTTAATAAATGTTCTTACAGGCTATAGGGTGTGCGGTTCGGACTATTTAGATCAGGTGCTTATTAATTTATATACTTCAATAATAATTATCTCTTAAAAATATTATTATTCAAGATAAATAAACCTCTTTTGTTCAGTAAAAATGGTCTAACCCTGCAAAAAATTCTCTAGTATACAATATTTATATTTTTTTTAAATATAAGAAATTCTAAAATATTTTTTGCTGGCCTTGAATATTATAGCTTCATATACTGTTTTCAGTCGCACGCGTTTTAAATACACGTATTTATGAACCCTATATATAAACAATTTTGTTTAACCGTCCGCATAGGTTTTTATAGAAAAGAACAAAAAAAAAACTATTGCAACTTTTAACCTTTCATAATACTAAGTACATATTCTTTTGTTCACGGTAGGAGTTCTAAACACACTATGTACATACAGCAAATTATTATAAGAACAAAAAAAAAATTGCGCATATTAAAATTTACATGACAAGACAAAACATAAAATTTATTTAAATTATTTTCCATATTAAACCTATTCGCAAAAGGTAACTAACTTCATACATGTTATTTTCCTTCATAACTTTATAGAAATTTAAATAAAAATTTTATTATTATTGAAAAAAAAAAAATAAAATAAAACGATTTTTTAAATATTTTATGAACAACATCGAAATCATGCACAACATATTATTTAATTTAAGGAGATAAAAGGTTAAATAACGTGAACATATCTATGTATAGTATATATACATATATATTTATATAAATATGTTAATAAAAGACCAATCCTCCTCCTTAACTTTATATATATATATATAATGGCATGGAACAATTAAAATTTGATTAATATTTATGTTATTAAAATTATAATGTATATTTTTTGGTATAAAAATTTTAAGAACATACTGCTGTCGCCTGTGAACCTTAATATATTAGGTCGATATGAAACTGTACATATAGTGAATCATCTAAAAAATATGATTAAATGCGATACTCAGTTGTTTTTTTATCAATAACTTCATCAGCGATCGTTTATATTTAAACAAAGTGACTATTTTTTTCAATCGGTTTTTACTTCTAGATAGCATGTTACATAAAAAAGATTAAAGTTAACTAAAAATAACTTTAAATTTTAGTCTGACGCAGTTGCGTTCTTTTTAAAAATAATTCTTTTTAAACCATTTTAATTGTGTAAATAATAATAGTACCTACCTAATTATAACCGATCCATTACAAATTTAGGACAAACTTAGTATATAGTTAAAGTCTAGAAAAATTTAATAATTAATTTATACGAAATTTTAAATAAATTATTTTATATATTATTTTGTATATAAATCATTTTAATTTAAAGTTTAAAAAAAAAAAAAAGAAATTGTTAAGAATACAATTTTATATTATCCACCTCAATATAAAAAAACAATTTTATTTTTTCGACTCGTTGATTTTTCGCAAAAGATGCGTCTGCAAAATAAATCAAATGTTAAACGAAAAAGAATAGGAATATTTTTCTTTTTATATATAAACGTATAAGATTTTTTTTTTACAAAGATATACAAAAGTTTGAAAGAATTTCGACTTATGGTTCGAGCAGTTAATATATATAGGGATTCAAGACTTCTAAAAGAATATACAAACATATAGGCTCTAATATTCGCATGTCCTTGACATGAATTTAGATCGCGTTTCAATTCTTTTTTTATGTTGCAAGAAATTCAGGTTTTTGGGAATTTATTTTGCTTTGTTATGGGATAGACGTGCATTTACGTGCACAGTAAAATTTGACTTAACAAATTTCTTTATGCGAAAATTATTATTAAATTTGGTTAAATTATATAGCCAAAATTGAAGCTTTACAAATTAAAATGTTATTTGGTTCTTTTTATGATATTTTATATATCAGTATTTTTATTTAATATTATATATTATATTGCAAGTAAATATGCAATTTTTTGTAATAATATCAAAATTTGAAGATAATTTGTCTTTTAATAATATGTATTTGCAATACCTCACGCAAAAAACCTTAGGCCATATAATTTATAAAAAAAAAATTTAATTTTATATTTTGCATTTTTCAAGTGTCCAATAATTTTATATTTAGTAATATTGTAATACTATATAATACCTCTATTATAAACGCAGGCCACTTGTATTTTGCTCAAAATAAAATTGTCGTTCGTAGTCTTGAATCAAGACTGTAAACGGCCATTTTATATTCATATATAAAAATTGTAATAAAACAATATTGTCATTTAAACATATATAGTTATTATTAATAGTATAATTAGAAAATTTATTTTCATATGTATATCGTTAGAATGAATATATGAAAAATTCGTGCATACCATTTGTAATAACTGGAAGTGTGCAAAAATTCTAAATTACATTAAGTTAAGTCACTATAAATGCATATACGTCAGGCTTTGTTTCATATAACTTTAAATACAAACATATCGCTTAATAAAGTAAATTCAATAAATTTTTTTTTATTCTTAACGTTAACATGCATATACAAAATATTCTGTTCAGAACAAAGATTTCAGATTCGGATTAATAAAAAAAAAATTAAACACTTTTTTCTTCTTCAAAATATTGCGGTTTTATGCTTTTGATTTTTTCTGCTTCGTTTTTAATATTTCTTGATTAATGTAGTTGTTGTTGTTATTGTTATGAAGTTTCAATCATATGGATGGATGGATGGATGAATGAATTAATGGATGGATGGATGAATATCATGATACTTTATAATATATCGCGCGCATATATATTTTTTTCTTGCGCATAAAGGAAATTCTTTTTGCTTTAAAAATATATTAAAAATTTAATGCATTTGTAAAATATACAACACATGTAATGTAGCATTTTGTTTTTAAATAATTAATACATTATAATTTTTTAAACCGTAGCAAATTATATATTTTTAAATTTGGGAAAAATATTGCATCGTAAAGATATCAATATTTAATTGTATGGTGTTCATAATGAACACAATTAATTATACTTTACTTTTTATCAAAAAGGGTATCCTGAGAAAATTGAGAAAATTGCAATAAAATCATTACAACAATCTTACATACATATTCACGCTGCTAGTGTTTTTTTTTCCAAAAAACTGAATTATTACAATAAAAATAAAATTTGTACTTATTTAATTTTTTTTAAATTACAGGCACATTCACAATCCCGCAGAAGTGTGGGACGATTAAAACGTGAAGTATTTTTTCTAAATCTCGAGGACGGCTATTTCGGCTGTCAAGTAAATGAATCAACAGACTATTTACAATTATTCGAATTATCAAAAATATGTGATGGAAATTCTGATTGTTTTATGGGATCAGATGAATTAAACAAAGAGCTTAAATGTTCCAGTAAGTATATGCTGATTATTTATGAGAAGTAAGTTAAAATATGATAACAATTATTTTCCTTCTTTAGGTGACTGTGAAAAAGAAGACACAACTTGCTCAAATGGAGCTTGTCTAGATTCTCAATGTCACTGTAACGATGGCTATGGTGGTTGCAATTGTGAAGTTCCAGGTATATTCTTTTTTTTTATAAATTTCAAACTAATAACATAAAAACTATATTTAAATGGTACCTAATTATACAAATTTAACACAATTATTTTAGACATATTTAACGAATATCAAAACAAAAATATTAGCAGTATCTTTAAATCATTAAAAACATATAATTGTTGATAAAAAAAAGTTATATAAATTCATATATTCTAACAGTTTATTAAACATTTTTTATACATATGTATATAATACAAATAACGATGTTTCATATATATATTTTCTAAATATCGTGGTTAAAAATAACTATTACTATTACAATATAATATTTTCCATACTTAGCATCTAATTATCTATAGATAATAACATCTTCTCGTTGACATTTCACCTCATAGTTATGTTTAATATATAAGAGATAGAACTTTTATGATAAGCTGCTGTTCCATAGGTATATTGTCGTAGACATATAATAACAATTATATAGTTTATATTCAATAAATTCTATCAAAACATTTGAATAAATTATAATTTAATTAGCCATAACAATTAAAACACTTCTTTTAAATAAGACCCATGTGTTATATTATCATAACCATAAGGCGCATATTATATTTGTCGTCGTGATAGACTGTTAAACATCATGTTGTGTTTTTATTGATAAATTATTTTATTTTAATTTATACAGGCTTTAATGATGACTAGATACCTACAGTGTTTTTTTTACTACAAAGTCAAAAGTCAATGCTTATTATATAGATATGATATGGATAAAATATTACGTGTCATCTAAAAATATCTCATATAAAATTGTTTTTGATTTTAAATCGACATTTATTATTTATTTTTTCATTATAGCCTTAATTATTTGCATATATAATTTATAAAGGTAGATGAATTTTAACAATTAATTATAATAAAATCATCGATTAATGGTTCATATACAGATAAGAATATGTTGATCAAATAAAAGTGTAGTTTACACATAAACAACTTCTCATTATCATTATATGTAGCAGAGACACATTATGACAATTATCCAAGACATTTTTCATTTTCTAAAGTAGAAAATGAAAAGTGTCTTGGGCTTTTAAGTTTTCTTCTTTTCTCACATATTTTTTTTTCTCATCGAAGTGTGAGATGTTTTTTTTGTAATTAAAGGGAAGTAATTTCTATTTGAGCTGCATTAATTTTTTGGAGCCTATCGGCTTAAAATTCGTCTTTAGGTTTAATTTAATTTTACTGATTTTGATAAATATAAAATTACGAATTTAAAACTTCTTCTTTTCCGAAAATGTTTACGCTTCATCCCTGATATATATTTATACATTTATATATATTATATAAAATATGAGCAAGGTGTTAAACTTAAAACTCGATGCTGTAATAAGATTGAATTTACCATATTATATATTATTGAAAAATAATGTTGATATCAAATTTGTATAAAACCTCAGTGGATTTATAAAATATACGTTCAATACATATATAGTTGTATGAAGCGGTTAATTTTTGAATAATTTAAAGTAAATTGTTGTTAACCACGTATATATACTTTCAAGATTCAATTACTTTTAAATAAAAAAAACAACGATTTTTTGTTCCATCAGAACTTATAAATAAATGGTTAGGTCAGTTCTTTTAAATATAATATATATTCCTTACAATTTAATAGTATACCTACAATGTTCCGCGCGATTTTATTTATTTAATCTTTTTTTAAACTTATATACAGAAATCAAAAGTTTTTCTTGTTTTTCTTAAATTATATACTTTTAAGAGGATGTGCTATAGATATATTATATTAATTATCTATCTACTTAAAGCTACAAGGTTCTCGTATATTATATAATATGCATTTCAAGCACCTTTTAAACTCTTTTTAATTTAATTATTATTATATGAAGGCATGCAGTTAAATTGCCTTTAAAAATAATTCTAGAAAACAAAAAATAGAAAAATTATTTCCCTCACTTTATCTATATAATTTATTTGTTGGGTAAATATCTTAATTTGATTATATTCTCTGGTATAATTTTCTATTGTAATTTATTGCTTACATATAATGAAAAATGAACAATAATTTACAATTCAAAGATTGTTTTAAGCTATATCATTAAAAACGCTATTTTCATTATCGTTTAAGTCTAAGTTCTACGATTCTTATTAATTTTAAATAAATTTTAACATCTTGTATGTATATGTTTTTACATTTTTAGAGACTTTATAACTGTTTGCTATTGCATATTAGAATGAACAATTTCTAAACACTAACTATGAATTTTAATATTCAACATCAATAAGGATTTGCTGCAATTTATCTTATAACTTTGATTATTTCTTAATCACAAATAGCTAAAGTACAAAACAAAAACTGTATATATAATTTTTCTTCAATAATCCAATCAAAATATAGGTATAAAGAATATTAATATAATTTTTTTTATATTTTTTTGTTGTTCTGACTAAATAGTTTCTTCAAATAAAGAACGCGCAGACTTATATTAATTGATAGATGCATTTAATAATTTATTAATTTATTCCATAAAAAATGATATTGATGGGAAGGTTTAACGGCTATATACAATTTAATAATTTTCTAATAAACTATATATATGAACAAAATACATCGTTCTTTGCGCCGTGTTTTCTAATAGTTTTTTTTTGTTACATGATGCAATTTATATAAATTGAAAATCATTAACTTAGAGAGATAACATTATTTTTATACAATATTTTAGATTTGTAATAAGCAACTTTAATTTAAACATACAATTTTTTTTATAAAATGTAATTAATAGAGTTAATTTAGTTGAAAATAGTAGAATCGTAATTAATTGTATGATTATTTTTGTCGAGAAATAATTAAAAGATATGGTAGACATTTATTATATTATTGAAGGAAAATAAATATTGCCTGAGTTTAAATTACCAATCTTATAATTAGTGTACAGTTAAATTAATTATATAAAATGGATAATTTGTTCATATTAATTTTATGAGTCTATGTACTTATGTAGTATATATCGATCAGAACATCACAATACTCAATTATACGAATGTTGTAATGTATAAATCATATTTACACAGTTTAGGTAGTCTTTCCTTTTAAAAATATTTTCATTTATTTTAGAAAAAAATTACAAATTTAAACGCAAGTCTGTAAAACTATTTTTTTCTATTATTTTAAAGAAAATATTGATTTTTCTGCACAATACATAAAACTACATTTAATTTAGAACGATAAACCCAATCTGAACAAATAATAATAGTATTTAATTAAAAAATTCTTTTCATTGAAATTAACATGAACTGTTTAAAGACAAAAAAAGTTTTTTTTATTTATTTATTTATTAAACTTAATAGGTTTAACCTGTATTACTCACACTTGTAAAATTTATATCTTTAAATAAGCTGATGTATACCTAATATATTTAAATTACATCCGAGCAGTTAAATTTATTATGTTGTTGATTAAATGATTTTTTTATTTTTAGACAATTTTTTTACAATAGAAAAATTAAAATTTTCTTAAAATCAATATATTCGAATTGGTAATTGATTATATAAATTTAAGTGACAAATATAACTAAACTGAATAAATAAATTATAGTTTAATTGGAATATTTTTCGATATTATTTTCTTTTCTATGTGACACAAAAATATGTACACTTTTATAAACTTTACTAATTTAATACATAAGACTTATAGCTATAAAATATTTTATTTTATCGTCTTCCTATATATATACAATAACCAGTATGGAGTAGTGGGTAACGTCACGGCTCCGTAATAAAGAGGTTGTGGGTTCGAGGCTCGGTAGGGCCAAAAAATTTTCACATCTGGGTTATCACCTTTCATTCGCAGGTGTT
>JANSTW010062788.1:0-11094 GCA_027564275.1 Diadocidia ferruginosa
GAGACGAAACAATATGTAGGAGCTTTTTAAAGCTATCATTTTCTTGTGTCGATATTTCTCTTTATACATGTTTTTTGTTTAAACTAAATATTATATTCAAATATTTAAAATTAAATACATATTTTTATTATTGCTAGTATTTTGATTTGCTAAAATTAGAAATGATTTATTAGACGCAAATAAAGCTTTTTTCTCAGTGCAGGTTAAGTACATATCATAAGTACGCACATAATATATAAACCATAATATGTACAAAATAAATTCAATTCAAGTTTTATATTATAAAAGCTTGTGCTTATATGCATAGCAGTATATAACTACTATACATACACACTTTATTCACATAATATAAATTTTGAATGTATATATACGCTCAATAATTGAATTGCTTATGAATAAAAATGTTATCAAAGAAAAAGTGCAAAAATTCGAAACAAGTGTTTTATAACAATCATTGTGTGTATATAGCGAGTTAAAAGCTCGCACCGTCGAAAATGACGTCAATGAAAAGGGGGGATATTATTATTATTGAATACGTGTGACGTGCATTGTGTATAACAGTTTTGGTTGTGTGCTTTAATTTTACGTTTGGTTCAAGGTTCAATGAGCTTCATATTTCTTATGGAAACCGTTTTACTGTACTGCAGTGAGCATTTAGTTGCGGTACAGAAATTTATTTTCTATTTTTTTAAAGAGATTATTTTTTTTGTCAGCGGCACACTCACAAGTGTTCACAAAAAATATTTGTGTTGTCGTTTTTCAATAGTGGTTCGAAATCCACTTAAAACTAACTGGGTTCCTATATGATATCATCATATCATCAATATACCGTTCATCATTTATAATCATATCCCTTAAGCGAAGAACACAATGCGCTCTGCTGTACGTTTTAGCCCCACTAGACATAATCATCGCATGCATAAAAAAGCTACACAGCTTTATAATTTTACATTGAAATTGTTGTTGCTTTTTCTACACACGCTGATTCGCATTGCAAAAACTACTGTGCGTCCTATCAAAACGGTATAAGAACAGACGCTGTTTCAGACACTGTTGTATGGAAATTCAGCGTCTGAGCGCCGGCGGGCTCACAATCTCAATATTTACGTTTTTTATCTAAAACTTTGAACCCTTCTCCTATCTAGGGATGGTTTCCCCCACTAACGAAATATATAGGGTGACTCGGTTGAAGGTCCCCTACATTATAAGTGGGGGCAGGAGGATCCTGCTGAAAGCGCCGGTAAAGTGCATTCCAACCAAACTTTGACCACATACCATGACCTTCTTTGGGGTGAGAGTGATAAGGATGGTCAAAAGAGCTAAAGTGTAGATTCTCCAATTTATAAAATTTCACTCTTGATTTTGTAGCCGCTCCTCCCAAATTTCTTATTAAAAACCGAGATGTCCAACATACCTGATAAACGCAGTGCCACACAAAGTTGAACGACCATAATACAAAACAGTACAAAAACCCCAGCTGATGATGCTAAAACATATTTAAAAAAGATAAATAAAATTTAAATTTAAAAATATTAAATTATGATGGAGAAAAAAAAATAAAACTTAAAATTAAATTGCTACAAATTATTAAGGTCACCATTAGCGACTCTTCTATGGCAGATAAATTACACACACACACTTTGCCATCATCTAAATTTCTATTGTGTCCATAAATTGTCCAATTTTTTTTTAAATTAAATTAAATTTCTCAGAATGTCTATATTTACCCCACTTTTTTTTTGAAAAATATAACGAAAATATTTTTTCACCACACACCACAAAACACAAGTATCGATATCGATATTATTTCTCTCAAGGCCAACGCAAAGAAAGCCCTTTGAAAATGTTTTTTTTTTAAACTTTTCTAAAAATTAGTTCGAATATTGTTTTTGCTTTGCTTGTATTTTTTTTATTGAATTTTTATATTTTTATATGATATCTTATTCGGTATAATAAAAATCCATTTGTGGTTTTTTTTAAATAAAAATTTTACATAAATTTTTTCAAATAAAATATCTAAAACTTTTAAAGTTTTTTTTTCGCACAATTTTTTTTTTAAATATTTAAAAAAAAACTTAAAATATTTTTTTTTTCTAATAAAAAAGTTATATAACTTTTCTGATGATGGGTTCATGTTGTGTTGTCGGGGTTTTTTAGTTGTTGATATGGATGATGATCCAGCCAATAGTGGGAAAAAACCCCAACAATTATCTATAGTTGATCACCACACTGCAGTATGAGGGGATGATTTGTCGGTCAAATTTAAATATTTCAATCTTTCGTCGTCAGTTCACACGTCATACACACAGCAGTGCTTGGAATAATTATTTTAAACAATTTTTCTTTTCGTTATGTCTATAAAGTTCTCGGGTAAATGTGCGAAGAACCACTAATATCATTATTTCTTCATTTTGTGGGGATAAATATAAAATTGGCGAGATGTCGATGATGATGAACTGATTGATGAACTTGCGATTGCGTGCAGTTGATTTGGAAATCAAGAAAAAAAGAGAAATATTATTATTTAAAATTAAAATTAAATTAAACAACCATGCGGTGTTTAAATTTGAAGAGTTTAGAAACAAAATCTTCAAATTTAAATCTAGACAAAAACATCGAAACAAACAAATTATATTTTTCGATGCATTTGTTGATTAGCAAATAGTTTAGACTAATAAACATCAACGATTGTTGCAGGTCATCGTCGACTCGTACGATAGGAGGAAGTACGAGTTCGATCACGATAGTCTCGTTCACGATTACTTCGATTACGATCTCGGTCACCGGCGGCACCATTACTGCCACCACGATCTCTAGCATGACCTCGACTTGTTGCCTGATGATGGTATTCACGATGCGGATAAGGATGATAAGCGACCTGTTTTGGCATATGAGCAGGCGGAGCTGCGGGAACACCAGCGGCTCGATCACCACTAGTCTTCCATAGGAACTCTTCAACAGATCGATCATAGGACCGTTTATCATATGGAACGGCAGGTTTTCTGGCAGCCGGAGCATGTGGCATATCATGATGTGGATACTCGGGTATCGGAAGACCTTCATAGTAACGAGGTGGAGGAATCGGATGAGCTTCGTACGGTGACGGTAACAGCGTTGAGTAACCAGGTGGCGGAGCGTATGGCATCGGTGGTAATTGATGTTGCATTGTGCGCATATAATCGGCAACATATGCTTCAGCCGCTGCTGTCGAACTGTATCGATCCCAATGATGAGGCCCTCGCTCTCTATTGTTCGCATACGGTGCTTCAGATCGCTTATAAGGTGCGCCGGATGGGGCTGCAGAACTGTTCATCTTACTTCTACTGGTTAAAAATAGCTTTTTATGTCCTCCTCTCATCGGTACGCTTCCTCCCCTACCACCACGTCCACCGCCGCGACTCAGACCGCCACGGCTTGGTGGTGGACCTCTAAATGGAACACGTATCGGTGCAGCGCCTCCTCTTTCTCGCAGAATTTTGGCCGCCTCTTTGGACCGCTTCAACGTTGGTGTTAGATCAATACTTTCATCTTCTGGAAATAGTCGACACAGTTCGGCACCGATTTTCGATTCAATTTCTTGACCATCTCGTCCAATTTTAACCGGTTTGCCCTCGTTCCACGGATTGTACAAGTGAGCCGTGCACGTAAACGATAGTTCTTTCTTGCACACCCATTCGATGCCGATAACGCCACCCAATGCTTTGGCCGATAGACCGGCCGGTAGGACCCATGAAACAGCCGGTACGTCACGTCTTGACTCGCCAATCATTCGGGCAAAACCGGCAAATTTGCCACTCTCCTTTACCGAAAATATCAAAATAACATTTCGGCTCTCACGAAACGCTTGATTCAAATTTGATTCGTTCTGCGGCAGCGTTGACCACACTCCTTTCGTCTTGGCCAGCGTAACGTTTTCGGCATTATTCGATTTGATGACAAAAAATCGAGTTTCACGAAATAGGTAATTTATCTTCGTCATATAATCGTAGGATTTTGTGTTTGATTTGTCGTGATTATTTGCGGACGAATTATTCGTCGATATTTTCTTCGAATTCTTTTGGGGACTTGGACTTTTGGATTTTTTCTTCTTGTCATAGGAACGTTCACGTTTCAAATGTTGTCGTCGTATTTTCGGACTTATCGATGAGTCCGTACTAACGGAGCTAATGCTCGGTCCAGACGCCGAACTACTGGAACTGCCACCCGAAGCCTCACTACGCGTATCAAATGAATCTTCCAATTCGGGCAACCCTTCGGTCATATCGGTCTCAGTTTCATCAAGACCCAAATTGACAGCGTCCAAATCGGCCATTACGTGCTCCTCTTCAGCTGCTGCACCTCCAACACACAAACAAAATTATGTAAAAAAAAAATTATTCAATACACCAAAATCACCGCCTGCACTATTAATCCATCAACTGCGCTACTAAATACTTTGTCTACACAATTATCGTCCTGCTGAACACTTTGCCCACAATTTGCGGCTTCAATTTACAATATTTTCAGGTGGAAAATGAACTTTACTAAAAATTTACACGGCTTTTTCTTTTATATATTTTTGTTGTAGCTTGTGTGTCGCCGCCGATGCAATTTTTTTATTTTCGGCTACCTGCTGGCGCATATGCAATCAGGTTGGCCAAATGAGCGAAAAAAAAATTATTGTTTTTTGTCGCGGACAAAAAAGCGGTTGCAGCGCAGTGTTCTTTCGCGGCAAATTTGAATTATTTTGATGGTTATATTTTGCTTTTACTATTTATACAAAAAAAAATTATATATGGATATGGAGTTTGTATGGAAAAATTGTGCAAGATTTAATGTAGGTCAAAATATAATGCACTGAGTCAGATGAACTAAAAAAATGGTCTGTTGCGGTATTCGTCTTGGTGAGTTTATATGAGTTTTTAGATCAAAGCGAAAGCAGAGATAGAAAAGATTAACAATTTTTTAGAGTTTTTAATGGTTTCAAAAATTAATTTTACTGAATAATAAGTTAATTCCTGACCAGCAGCTGTTCCCATATATTAGATTTTTTCAGAACCGAACAAGTCAGGTAATTCTTTTTTGGTATTATAATCGCAGGACTGGAAATTATGTGCTCCTATTTTTAATTTACTCATATGTATTACATGAATTGTAAAAGCAGCATTTAAGTTTTTTTAGGGCCTCTCGGGCCGATTTATTATTTATTATATTTATTATTTATAAAATTCTGGCCGTTAAAATAAAAAGTGATACTTGAAGACTTTACTTCTTTTTGGGTTTTCTAACATATAAAATAGAGAAAAGTGGAAAAACAAAAATTTTCTGTACAATCCTATTATACTCTTATGGAAAAATGACTTGTAAAATTTCAAAAAATATATATTTTCTAAAGAAATTTTTAAAATTTCAATCACATTTTTTTTAGTTTTTGACTATTCAATTTTGGCCATTAAAAAATCCAACCGCAATTTTCCCATCATTTTCGCGCCCCACCGCAATTATTAGCACAATTAAAATCCATTTTAACATGCAATCGAGATTTATATTTTGCAATCATTTCCGTTTGAAGAATGTCAATAATTTGGCGGTAGCCCGAATGCCATTTACAATTGTGTAGTTCATCGATTTTTCTAAAAAATTAAATTAATTTTTATTTTTAAATTTGTAATTTATGAAATTTTAAAATTGTCGATTAATTTAGCACCTAAACAAAAAACGCAGCCTTAGGTACAGCTCATTTAATAGGCTCTGTTTAATCATTTCGATGGCAAATCCGGAAAGAATGTCCACGTCACAGGATTCAGGGGAGGCGGTACTCTGTAGCCATGATTCTAATACAGTTTTCCAGTCATTTTGGTATAGCAGGTTGGATTTAGAGATGCCATCGGATTGTGGGGGTTGTGGCGGTGGTGGTGCAGGAGGAGGAGGAGAAGCAGTAGAGGGATATGTCTAAAAAAAGGAAGTTTAATTTATTTTAAAAAAATTACCTGGCCAAGCTTGTGTAAAATATCAATTTTTTTCCGAATCAAATCCTAATGGTGTCAAAAAAAATTGTATGATCGAATCAATTTTTTTTTATTCGAACAGATTTTGATTCGATTAAAACAAATTTGATTGGATCGATTATCTGATGTTTTTTAGCAAGCCTAGGTTTGGCTCAATAAACAAATAAATCGTTAAAAACCAACCTCAGCTATAACTCGTTCAACAGGACAATATGCAGTCGCCTCTTTGCCCTGTTCACTAGACGTCATTGTGGCATTAGTCGATGTACTGACATCAATTCTCTTAACCGCATTTTCTAAATGTTGTCTATGATCTCGCAATATTTCCTCTCGAATACTTTGAGGAAGTGCGGCTAGAAATTCTTCGTCCATTCCGTCGACGGGTGTTTCAGACTTTTTCGGTGTAACCGTTTTTTGTTTTCTATTTAAATTATATTCTCGTAAAACTTCCTCACGAATATCGGCGGGCAATTCATCTAAAACTTTCATATCTAATTCTTCGTAATTGTCATTTGGTCTTGGTTGCGGAGCTTCAGCTTGCAACATATTTAAAATTGACTGATTCGCTGCGGGCATTCTGCTAATTCCTCGTCCACGTCCTCGACCTCGACCTCTCGTTATTGTAGCTGGTCTTTGTACAACAGTCGGTTTCGGTACATCATTTTTATTTCTAAGAATTCCTTCATTTTTTGGATTTTCGGAAGTGTCGGCTTTTATAAGTAAGTTTTTTTCCGCCACTTTACTAAACATTTCCTTTAGTTTATTTGGTCTAACAACATTCTCATCGTTTTGATCAAACTTTGAAATTTGAATACCGATTCCACGTAAATCGGATGGTTCAATTTGTAAGCTTTGTTTTATGGCAAAAACAGTCTTCTCAATTACGTCCAAATCACACGTAAAATCAGCGAGCGAATGAGTTTTGGTCATATGATCACAATAACCATGTCCCATAAATTTTGCAGTTTCTTTAGGTGCATCGGTGGCTCGTGTCATCAATTTTAACGTTATCGATTTACCACGCTGCTTACATTCCATCAAACGATTGTGAACCTCATGGCATAGTTGCCTTAAAAATGTATCAAATTCGGCATGCATCGTAAACCGAATGCCATAGTTTACTTCAGCTGATACAGATTTTCGAATTTGCCCATAAACAAGAGGTTTCTTATCGATGCCTCTGCAATATTGATACAATGTTTCGCCGAACTTTTTACCAAATTCCATTTGTAATTTGGCCAACGATACCGTTAGCAAATCTTCACATTTATGCAGTTGCAGCTGATTAAGCTTGTGAGTCGTTGAGTAGCCAACGCCTGTTTGAAAAGAATTTTAGAATGTTGAAAAACAATTTCAGGTTTCCCACACACACATTTAAATATTTTTATTTAGGAATTTATGGGAGATTTTTGCCAAAAATTTAGGAGAAAATTTTTGAGTTTCTGGTTAATTTAACTAAAAATTACTATGGTAATACTAGCTTATTGTACTCAGATGACATGAATGTTACCCTCTGTCAGAATCTTGTACTTCTTAACACAAAGCACAAAATCTCTTACCAACTTGGAACAACCTATGCCAACATTTTCGAACCTAAAAAACAGTTTAGTTATTTGTTGAGGCATAACTGTTGGAGGAGAACCACTGATAGTAACTAGACAGTTATTTTATATATTACCAACCAACTCACATACACAAAATTAATTAGGGAGTGCAATAAGCTACTAAATATTGCAACCAGCTACACAATTCACATTATCTGGGGTCCAGGATATGCAGATGCATCCATTTCGGAATACTACTAAAACAGCTATATATCATTTTTTTATAGAGATGGTTACTATGACCGCTACAATCTTAGGTTTAAGGGTTTTGATCCATCGATCTCCCTTTAGAAAATTTTTTTTCGCGTATACTTAAGATGATGCACAGTGCACACGCCTTTTCATAATGGGTGAAGCATAACATTTTGTACGAAAAATATCAAAAATAAATATTTATATGGGTTGTGTGGATTGGTCTTGACAAGAGCTAGCTTAGTTCTAAGGGTTTTAGCCCTTTGTTCTCCCTTTAATTTCCAGGGAAGGGGTGGTTTTAAAGGATGTCAAGGCAAATATATTTACCAGTCTGGAAGCTGAAGAGATTACGATGGACTAAAACCCTTAAACCTAAGATTGTAGCTAATAGTCATGTTTAGAGAATGTTGGAGATAATTGAAAAAAAAAATTAAGGAATTTAGGAGGATGTGCGAGAATAGGAAAATTTAGATTTTTTTTTAAATTAAGAAATTAAGAAGTGGGAAGCCTGCAATTTTACGATATTTTTACCTGGAAATTCAGATATTTCAATATCTCGAAAATATTCCTCAACCTGTTCGGCTTGCAAATAGAATTGACCATTTGGTTTGGCTTTTTTTGTGGCCATGCGAGCCTGAAGTCTACCATTAAATTGGATTAAATTCTCTTAAAAATATTCTCAAAAAAAATTACCTATTTCCTCCAATACCAGCCGAACACGGACACTCCGTTTTTGTTTGAATTTCTTTTCGTACGAAGGTGACAAAATCCTCAACGGAAATCTTCGTACTTTCCAGTAGTTCGCTTAAGTCCACGTACATTTCATCGCAACTGACCGCCTCAATGTTTAGTGTGTATCTAAGCAAATTACAAATTATTAATATAAACCTTCGGTCCCCTGGAAAAAGGATTACTTTGCAATTGTGCTATACAATGTGTTGGCCACCTCTTTGTAACCATCAAAGTCGTATGGAATTGTTTTTAAATTGGGGCACAACTTGAGAGCAGCCCCAACAAACATACCATTTTTAACGCCCATTTTTCGTGCCTCATAACTACAAGATGCAATTTCCGACAACGAATCCGTACTGTCGATACTATGAAAACGTGTGTCAGACACAAGAATGTTATCCTTCACTTTGCTGTCTAAACGCTTTGTGTATAATTCAATTTCCTTTTGACGATCTGCATTTGGATTGACGGTTGTGGTTGCTCCGCCTGAAAACAGTCTAGAATATTTAATATTAAGAACAATTTACAGACAACAAACCTTTTGAATGAGTAACAGCTATTGGCAGCCCCTTTAGATGAGGCCTACTGCGCAATCCTACCGATACAAAAAAGCAATCCATATCAATGTGCATAATAGTAGTTTTTGCCCCACTAAAGGCTTCCTGTAAATTGTTCGGATCAATCAGACTTTGCAAAACGTCTCGATCCGGAAATGTTCCATCGTGTTTTTCTCGTAGTTCATTAATGTAACTCTTAAAACCAGCACCCAATGTGGCGATGTGATGAAGTCGTGAATTATTATAAAATTCTGTTAGAAAGTTCGGATCAACCGCTGTTCGAACTTTTGACTTATTTGGATCAGCCGTTTCTTGTGCCGGATTAACAAAAGGTTCTACTTCTAGGGGATCAACTGCTGTCCGAACTTTTGACTTATTTGCATCAACCGTGTCAATTGTCGGATTACTTAAGGGTTCTACTTTTAGATTATCATCTGCTGTTCGTAATTTTGTCTTATTTGAATCCACAGTTTCAAGTACCGGATTAATAAAAAAAATTTCTGCACCTACTTCCTGAGGTTCTACTTTGTTATTACTAAAAGCTTCGATAATTTGAGCGTTTAAAGTTTTTAAATTTTCCACTAAAGAGAGGTCTAAATTTTCTACTTTAACTTTCTCATCCACTTCACAATTCTCATCATTTGTAACACCCACAGCTGTTGTTAGATCATTCAGTTCATCTTTGACACCTCCTAACTTTGGCTCATCTTTTCTAAAATTAATTCTCGGTTGATTCGATTTGGAATTTGTGTAAAGCAAATATTTTGCATAATCTAAAATGCGATTTTCCTTGACACAATCAACAATCCATTGTGGACTTATTATTTTGTCGCTTGTAATTTGACGGATTTTTACATCGGGCAAATTACTAGCAATGACAAAGGTGGTGCTGGACCGTTGATATGTGTGATAGACTCCACCATTTGTCATCATTATACGCTTTAGTTGGTCTGACGATGGATCGGTCAGGCCGTTGACAAAGATTGATATGCCAGCAAAGAGATTATTTTGGGTGTTCGATTTGGTGGCACCTTCACTGAATTGTTGTTCAAGTTTGGACACCTTTGCATCCATGTAGCCACCCTGAAAATATTTTTAATTTTATTAACTGTCAATATATCGGAAACTCTTTCTTGAAAAAAAGATAAAACCCAAGAAAAAAACGCGGCAAGCTTTTGGTTTATTGGGAAACATACATATCTACGTCGCCCGATTCTTAGCTGTACCAAAGAAAATTTATAATTTATAAATCTTCTTTGGCTATACTGATGATGGGACGTATAGGTGCCGGAACGAGTGCTGACTTATTCATATTTTCATAATCAAATTTCATGAAGAATAAGGTTCGTTTTGCCCTAGCCGATCCGACCGATTCATTTATTTGAGAATAACTCTGCTTTAATTTAGACCGATATATTTACCGAATATTTACATATTAATTACTCTTGTTTGGGGACCACAGAAAAACATTTTCGGGAATATGAAATATTTTTGCAAGTACGCCTGGTAAACGGACAGTTATTTAAATTTCTTACCCATTCGCCAAAACCATTTCTTTTATCGACGTGTTTCTTTCGCTTGTTCATTTTGTTTATAATAATTTAAAATGACTAAAAATATTTAAATAATTGTGGTTTTTATTAGAAAATTTAATATTTGCAATTGCATTTTACAAAAATAATTTGATTTTTTAAAGGTAAACAAAAATAAACTTATCGACTTATCGTGCGACAGAAAGAAATATTTTCGCGGGTGCGACGATTACACAAAAGAAGAGGTCGTTCAGTAGAATTTTATTTATTACAACAATTAGATAGCGTAGGCATAATATCATAAGTAAAACCATTGATAATTATATTAAGGCTCTATAACATAGACAGGTGGCGATTAACGGTGGGTACCGCAACTACTAGTACAAATAATGTAAAAAAAGGAAAAAAATCCTATTTTTTCGTGTCGGGCTCATAGAAAAAGTGTTATAATTCAATTATAAAATCAAATTTGAGAAAAAACTTTTTTCCA
>JANSTW010062799.1:0-11094 GCA_027564275.1 Diadocidia ferruginosa
TTTTAAATTATAACTTTTTTTTATATTTTTTAAACTATTTTATCAATATTTTTTAAGAAATGAAGATACTTTATCTAATCAATTGGATAGAAGTTATAGTATCATAGTCGGTCGAATTGTATTTTTGCTCAGATTATTACCAGCTATATTACTTGCTGTAATTGGAAGTTGGATTTTTATAGGAACTTTTTTTTCTGATACCTTTAACGATAATAAAACATGCACAATATTACCGTTAAGTACATTGGAATACATTTCTGCAATTGCAAACATATTAACTGGTATTATTGTTACTATTGGATGTATATTTTGTGGCTTTATAGGACATAATCATTTGATAAAAAAAGCTTATTTTCAGGTAAATTTTAAATTTTTTATGAAAATTTAGTATTTTTGTCACATATAACATTCTCATTAATTAATATTTTCTTACATTGATGTCATAAATTACTATTTTTATTTTTTAAAAGCAATATACTTTTATTTAATTGCTCTGACTATTTAAATTTTTTTTTTTTATTTAACAAACTTAACCAAAAACATGTTTATCAAGTTAATTTGTACATTTAAAATATAAAAAAAATAATATTTAAAAAGTAGATTTACAGAAATGATATTACGTATATGTGATTATATATTGTATTACAAACTTCAACTAATCTCATTAATTTTGTTGCAAAAATAATTTATTTCAAACTAACTTATTTATATGCTTTTGGCTAAAAGTGCTAGACTTAAGAATAAAAAATAACAAAAAACTTTAGGCTTTGGGACGTGTTATTACCGGAATTCTGAGTATTTTAACATGCGTTACTGCCATTGTTATTATTGGAATTAATATTAATTCAATTCCGTCAATCACGGTAAGAATTTTTTTTATATTATATAGTAAGTATAATCATTTTAAAAAATTATTGACCTAAGCTTTATTAATTGAGAAATTGTGTCACAAAATTTTAATATAATTATTACCATTGAATACTTGCTAAGCTGTTATAGTTTAATATTTAGATTTTATTTAATATTAATTTAATAAATATTAAGCAAAGGATTAGGCTCCACGTTAGCCAAATATAAATATTCTTTAAAAAAATAGTTAGAATATAATACTTAATCTCAAACCAAAAAGTAGTTTAAAATTTTTAAAAAAAGGGATAAAATTGTAGAGAAGCTTTAGTTTTAATACAAAATTATAATGTTAATCACATTTTTGGCTTAAATGACAGTTGAGACAGTACTTGTATAAAAATATAATACTTTAGATCTTTTACAGATATTGGATATTTCTCTTAAAAAAATTTAATTTCCAACGAAATGGTAACAATTTTTAAATTTTTTAGAAAATTCTTGATAAATTTGAATTCGACAAAATTCTCCCACTTACATGCCCTTCAATGTACAACAGATTGTTTTTAGGCTGTATTGTTGTTCTTCTCAGCTCAATTAATATAATTTTAGACTTAATTTCTCTAACTTTAAATGCTGTTATATTGTGTAATATCAAAAGTGAGGAAAAATATGTTGTGCAAAATATTCTTAACAAAACTGCCAAATTTTCAACAAGCATTAGAAATAAATATTAATACTAAAATGTAAACGCTTTAAAATGCGTTATTCAAACTTAAGAATTTTAATTTAATTTATAGAAACTATTGTTGAGCTTAAGAAAGTTGCCAAAAAATATTGTTTGATTTGTTAAAACTTTTCGATATTTTATTTGAATAACTTCCAACATTCAAAAAAGCACATCAAAAAATCAAAACGTAATAGCTTGTAAAAATTCTTTCAGAAATGTTTGCCATTCTGTAAATTAAATATTTGTTTAATTTTTTAAAACTTTTTTTATTTTTGATTATTCTTATTTTTTTAACTATTATTTTCATTGCTTAAATTCCTTATATTTTTTATTCAATGCTTATATACCTACCATCAAAATAATTTTCAAATTTAATTATTTGAGTAATATTATTTATGGTATCTTTGTTTCTGACTATAAAACATATAAAAAGCTTAAAAATTCGCTTAAATTAACTTTTTTTTACATGTACAATTTGAAAGTTTTAAAGCTGATGTATATTGTTTTAAATAAAGCTATACATTAACTTGTCGTCTGTTCTTGGTCCCTCGTTTTCACATTATTTATAAATAACTTGCCAGATATACGTGCTCATATTATCGGATTTTCGTCAATGATATCCAATCTTATTGTTCCTGTTCATTTGGCTGTAACTGTATTAGCAATAAGTGCATTGGTGGTGTACCCCAGGGATCTATTCTTGGTCCATATAAATGATTTTCGTCAATGATATTCAACTGTTCACATAACATTTGCAATTTTAAAGTGTCTATATAATATATAATAAATAATAATTGAAATAGCGGGGTACTCTAAGGGTCGGTTTTTGGTCCACTTTTTGCTCCTGTCCACTAGACAAAAGTGTCTATCTTGTATTATTGAAGTTTCTATTTACTATAGTTAAATTATCGGTATCCTTCAATTTTATGTAAACCACTCGTTTGTTTTCTGATTTTTAAATGATTTGTCAGTTATAAGATATTCATATCAGTTATATCAATATCAGTAAATGTATTGTTTCTGTCCGCTTTAAATTGTATATAATATATATTAGCGATAGTCGAATTGGCGGTTTACTTCAAGGATCTGTTCTTGGTGCACCCGTTTTTACCTTATTTATTATTGACTTTTTGAGATATACTGCTCTTATTATCAAAAATTCGTTTATGAGGTTTAAATCTATTGTTCTATAGTTCACTTTAAAGTGTCTATATGTACAATAGTTGAATTGATGGTGTACTTTAAGGATACTTGGTCCACTCATTTAACCTTTTTTATTAATGACTTACCAGATATATCGATTTGATTGAAAAAAAAGTAAAATGGTTTCCATGATCCCACGCTTTGAAATAAAGGATACAATGCTTACTAGCTAGAAGTCTCGTTTTGTCAAGTCTTTAACTTTGCCGCTAGTTAATATCACGTTGAACATTCGGCGTTTCGCTAGTGTAAATTAAAAACAAAACATATTCTTAAATTTGATTTAAATGTTTTTTTAATATATATATTCTTGTCACGTAGTCAAACAATTTTAAAAATAGAAAGACTATTTTTAATTTCTATAACTTTAATTCATTTTATCTTATGTTAATATATATATTTAGCGCATAATTTAGAGCCATAACAAATCGTTAAATGGGCCATATCTCTCATAATTTGTACTGATTTGTAACTATTTACATATAGAAACATGTTTCACTATTTATTGTTAAGCTATTAAAAATGATTTTTGATAATTTGTAAATTTCGAAAAATCATCTAAATATTTCTAAAATATAAGAAAAATCACCGTGTTAATTGTTTCATAAATATATGGTCCTTACCGCAACCGAAAAAAATTAGCATAATTAATATTCTCTCAAGCATGCATAGATTTATAGATTTTATATTTATTTTTTAAACAAAACCAACAAAAACAAACATCTTTCATAACTATATATAATGCTAATAACAAACATTTTGTATCTATACGAAAATAGTTTGAAAAAGTCATATTTTTAAAAGTAGGTTTCTGGGTTACGCACCATTGACAAAACACTTTCTTCATCATAATAATATAGTTATAACCACCGCAGCATATTAGAGATAGAAGTAAATAGAACTAATATATGTTTTAGAGAAAATTTAAAAAAATATTTAGATAATCTTTAATCTGTTTTTGTAGAGTAAGGTTTTTTGTGCTTTTTTTGGAACAATCAATCACAAAAAAAAGCTAATATATATATTTGTTTGACATTGATCTTAAAGGTAATAGAAAAAAATTCGCAAAAATGTTCAAGGAAAAAAAATTGTTTTTGTAAAACAATTATTAAAAATCTTTTAATATATCCGGTTCTAAAATTGTATAATAATATTTTGTACAAAACAATTTGAGATCTAAAAATATATAATTAAAAAAACAGAAAAAACAATTTTTTATTATTAAAATAAAAATATGTTAAATATTTGTTGTTTTTTCAAATTTAAAGAAAAAAATACCTACAAATTGTTGCAAACACCAAAGACACATACGAAAAAAAAACACATGAAGAATTTTGCGTCTATTATGTCTGAATTCAAGTAATGCTTATTGTTAGTCGCCAGCTCTCAATAGTAAGTAGTGTATAATATAATATGTTAATCTATAATACAGGCAGTTATAGAGTCAACAAAATATTTTCCTGGTACCAAGCCAAGTAGTGTCATCACACGCCATAGTGATAAAGTCTTTATAAATATTCGATTATTGTGTGATGTGTCGATTAAGCCGCACGTTTAAAATATGTGTGTAATTGTTCTAAGTGACTCTTTTTTTTTGTGGCGGTGCGGTTACTGGTTTTATTTTTATTTTCTATTTTACCTTTTAAATTTATTTTTAGACAAAATAAATAGAAGAATTTAATTGATATATTTTTTCGCAGGCTACAATTTAAATCCAATCTATATATTCAATTAAATCGCGCACACTGCAAATTTTCGCTCATACAAATTTTCTCAATATATTTTATATATGGGCGAATAATTTCATAATAAAGATGTTTTATTTTGATAAATTCTAACTCAATTAGATGTGACAGTTTATTAGTAGTTATCTTGTAAATTCATTTGTCAAAACAAGGTTTATTACAGTCAAAAAAATATTGTTGCACGATGCCAAAATGTATAGATATGATCTATAATATGCGTGTTTTATTAGGTGCCCGGATGCTTTTCATATCAACTATATGCTGCGTTAATATATTTATGTTTATATGATCAGAGATATTGTATGCGAATTAAAATATTAATAAGACAAATTATAGTTGGAGATCTTAAAGTATAGATACTATAAACTGCAAAAACAATTTAGTAATTTGTCGCGAAAAATTTGGGTATCGCAGGTCGAAGAAAATCAAATGTATTTAAAAAAAAATCTTTGACAGTTTTAAATGATAAGAAAAACAAATTGTCAAACTGACAAAGCGTTGTATATAATTTGATATTTTTTAAATTTGTCTTTTATGACAAATAATCTCAGGATCATATTAACAATAATTAGTATGTTTTTTATTCACAGAGAGAAAATGATTAGTAAGATCAATGATTTTTATTTTGGTTGATGTTAATGTGTATGTTGTTGAAGCAGGCTCTCGACCAATTTATTGTTTATTATTTTTTAGTAATATAAAAATAATAAATATACAATTAGTCCAGCCTACTCCAACAACATACTGTACTATCTAAACGACTGTTCAAACATAATATTTTAAAAAAAGTTAATGTTAATATTCGATTGTAACTGAAATGTAGCTTATATGTTCAAAAATATTTAAAATTTAAATTATATATTTAGCATAATAATTGAAATATAGATGATGACTCTTTTGCACCATTCTGCTAAAATTAACATAAACACTTATGATTCGCTTGCAAAGCTTTGGCAAAAAATCTGAACATATATAGAAGAATCGAAAAACTCAGAGGTGTGGTGTTGTACAGAGTTGCTATACAAAGTTAACCATATTTTTTAAATAAAATTTCTAATATGTAAAGTTTATAATAAATGACATAAATTATAATTTAATAATTATTACCCGGCAAATTAACATGTATAAATACAATATGTATTTTAATTACAAGCAAAAAATCTAAGTTAATGGTAATGTTATGAAACGTATTTTAAATCTTGCAATCGATTTTTTACTATACCTTTCTGACTGGTTATTGATTGTTAGAAAGCTCAGTTTTAAAGCCATTTTTAAGTTGAATCAAATTAATTTTCAGTAAATCTAAATTTTGTTTTATAAGTATAGAAAATTAGTTAGGAAAAATTCAGCTAGATGGCGTTTTGATAGCATTGTCATTTTTATACAATAACGAATTAATCTTGTCTTTTTCCTTTTTCGTCAACAGTTGTTAAGCTTAGTTAATCATTTTGTAACTTAACTTCAAAACGATTGTGTAAAAAACACTCCGATTAATATAACGATACCATACCGATATCATACTGATAACTTTATGTCAAAAAATATAAATTCTTGCAACATTGCCATTACCAATTCAACTATATGAGTCTTTAAGATCTTTTCCGAACATTAACGCCACTCCAAATATATATACATAAAACACATTCAATGACGTTAATTAAATTAGCCCGATATTTATATTAACATTGATTCTTTATATATATTTATTATATTTGCGAAAATCTATAGACACTTATATATTTATTTATTAAATTCTATAATAATATTTCATTCATAAAAATATAAAGAACTAAATACACACATTCAACTTTTGTATAAATTGTATAACATGTTGTATTTTAGTTGTATATTATTCGAACACAGTATTACGTATTATTTCATTTATCGATTTGAAATAAAATTGTAAACACATTTTCAAATAATATGTATATAGGGTAAAGGGGCTAGTGATCGTCTTATTTAGTTATACGATCGAGTCAATCCCAAAAGTTAGTAAGTCCCACAGTCAGTCAGTCACACAGTCATTCAGCCCCACAGTTAGTCAGCCCTAAAGTTAGACAGCCCCACAGTCAGTTAGTTCCAAAATCAGTCCCACAGTTAGTCCCAGAATCCGTCAGTCCCACATTCAATTAGTCGAAATTTCTGGTCATAAGCCATAAATGAAATCCATTCAAGTAAAAGTTTGTGATCGGCAGGTTTTTGGTGTCCTTGATTTCGAATCCTAGTTTTGTTGTAAACCGAAAATGTTGTAAACAATCCACCGACAAAAAAGCTTTTCGAAATTATTTTTTTTGTTTATTTTTGCAGTAAGAAATTTGTGGCTGTCATAATTTTTTATACTTACAATTTTTTTTTTTGGCTAGTGCCGGAAATGATGATGATGGTATTGTTAGTGGAGTTGTGGATATTGCTGTGGTTGATAGCGGAGATTATGTTGACGGTATTGGTGGTATAGAGTTGTGGATATTGTTTTGTTTGGTGGCGGAGATAATTTTGACGGTGTTAGTGGTGGCGTGGATGTTGATGTTTCAAAATCATACCGAGATTAGCCTTCAATTCGTGTATCTAATGCGGTAGATGGTTGAAAAAAGGGGTTGGTCTATTATTCATAGCCATCTACCATCTACCATTTCGGAATCGCCACCTAGCATAATAATTCTCTCGTCTATCTGAAAGTGGCACATTTAAACTCACGTCTACCACTAGTCAAATTTTACTCATGATGAGCTTTCTTATATTTTTTTTTTAAATCCGTCGAGCATCTCTCCCACATAACGACGGTTTTAGTTAAGCCTATTTTATTTAATTTGACTAAAATGAAGCATACCTTCCTCTTATCGCCAAAAAATGTGCAACAATAAAATTTATCAGCATTTCCTTTTGCTGGCTAGTAATTCTTTTCTATACAATACATTATTATTTATTAATCTTTAAATTCAATTTAAAATTAACATTAAAAAAAACTTACCATATTTTAACAAATAAATAATGTTTAATTTCCCAAAACAAATACCTTCACAACTTCACAACATTTTTTCTCAACATAATATTTCTGTTTGGGAAAATCAAACGTCGACAATTCAAATAATTCGAAAAAAAATTTCGAATGCCTTGTGCATCGACGCACAATTCTTATGGATGTACCCGCCATTTTTGTTGAAAAAAATTCAAGTTTACAGCATTTTTACAACAAATATAAGTACAAAATTTCAGCCCTGATCTCGAAATTAAAAAAAATAGTGCATTTCCCATATTGGATTGTATGGAAAAACGTTTTTTCATACTAAAATGACAATACAAAAATTAAAGTCACCACAAAAATAGAAAGTTCCAGATGACATACGATCTTGACATTTTGTAGGGATGGTTTTTTGGTCTTAAAACTGTGTGGTATAGAACATGAAAAATTTTGCTCTTCAGAAACGTGTAGCTCCCTTACAAAAAAAATTGATAAAAGAGGTGAAAATGTATTACACAAATAAATTGTAGATATAATGCTATGATATAAAACTTTGAAAAAGATATTTTTTGGTGGTCTTTTTAATTTGAATAGAAATCAATATAAATAAAAGTTTTATCCACACTTTCGTGTAATAATGGTAACAGATTTTTTTTTTTTTTTAAATTAAAATCTCGAAAATTTTGTAAATTTTTTTACCAACTATCATTTTCAGAAGTTTATTAAAAAAAAAACTATATGTTTTTTTTTTAAATTATATAGTTTCATAAGAACCGCTTCTTTTTAAGTGAATTTTTTTATTAGTGGATTTCCGCTCATCGTAAACTTTATACAAATTGCAATAAGCAAATTTAAGACATAGAAACGGGGAAGTGACCTAAAATATAAACATGATTTTTGTTAAAAAAAATTACCGGCTGTAGGACTGACAAACTGTCCGACTGACTGACTATGGGACTGATGCCTGTCTGTGTGAATGACTGAGGGACTAACTTATTGGGTAAGTTAATCATTTGCTGTTTTTTACTCTTTGGATATAGTCCGACCAATAGCACAATCATTTACCCTATACTCGAGAAAAAAATAATAATTGAAAAATATATGTACTTCATCAAAATAAGGTGGGCGCCGCAACTATACAATATTATAATCAAATGCGAGATTCCGAAGTCACACAATAACAAAAATAATATTAACACACAAATTTCCAGCTAACAATAAAAATGTTTTAATTAATTTGAAAAATTTATTATGAATTTTATACCAAAATTCTCTATGCGATAAATTGATTTTGTATTTTATTTTTTATAGAGAAACATTAAAAACATTGTTATTGAACGTATACATACGCATTGAATGTAGGTAGTTGCGATTGTCGGAATTATTATTATTATTGTACACCAGTTTGTACATTATATAGGTATATACGCCGCAACAAATTAATGAGATTTATTTTATTTATTTGTTTTTGCCATCGATGAACTTTAACATAACATAGGACCAAAAAATGTAGCAATAAAATTCATTCAACGCACGTTTTTTTCGCGTACACATGTCGGTTTAAAAAAATGTTACGGCGATAATAAAATGTTCGCAGCGAAAACATGTTTTTTATTAATTTTTTTTTCTCAATCATTTGCCGAAAAAAACGTCATTGAATTTTGTGTACATGTAAATTTTATAACAAATTTATTATAAAATTATAAAAGTTTTTTTATTGTGCGAGTGTATTGTTTATAATTATTGTGCGAGCTTAAAGAATCGGTCAATTAAGAAAATTATGTTTGGTATTTGAGTTCAATCTCGACTATATAGGAATGGTAAAAAATAATTTGTTTTTTCAATTTTCTTTTCGATGTTATAGTCGAAAAAGTGAGCTTTTACATACGTTTTTACTTTTATATATATAAACGGTTCGTATAGAATAAATAAAAGTCTTGTTTTTTATTAAATTTATTTTACACCAAGCTTTTACAAACATATGTTTTAAATTAATTTTTCTGTTTTCAAACTTAATGAGTTAGTTTTTGGAAGTTAAATGTATATGGTTTTGTATGATTGCTCTCTTTGTTTCTGTGCTACTACGTCTTCAGCCCGGGAACAAACTTTGTATGGCTTCTTTGTATAATATACTTATTTTGATATTTTTACTTATTGTGAGTTTTTTTTTAATTTTTCTCTATTTATTTTATATATTCTAATTGTCCACACAAAATTTATTGATGATTGTGTTTTGACCTTTAATTTAAATTATTGACAATAGAATTTATGTAAATTATTTTAAAGCTTTTATGTCATACTGTACAAAATATAACAACATTTTATTGGTTGTTTATTTAATTTGTAGTTTTGCTCTTCAAATTAACATACAATAATATGGAGTAGAGCTTTTCTTAAGCATTTTTTTCTTGTCCATATATTTTTACTTTGTACGACGTAACGTGTGTTTACATTAAAATCAATTATTGCAATTTCGTTGTGCGAGCATATGTGCGTTAAAATAATAATAATAATAATATTAATAATTGAGTCATTATGCAATTTTAAATTATATTACATTTTGTGAGTTTTAAAATAAATATTATGTTATGCCAGGAAGAAATTATTTATTGTAACATGCGTTTGTTTTCAAATATATGTAAATTGTAAATTAATATTTTTCTTCTTGAAATCCGGCTATAAAACTAAGTGAAGAGAATATTTCATTCAAATATGATAATTGTAGCTGTTGCTTTGTGCCCAAGAGATCGTGAGGTTGATCCTCTGGTGATCGATCCTGAATTTTCATTTATTACTTTTCATTCGTTTTATTAAAATCAATAGTATCGGCAATAGTATAGTTCAGAAGTCGAGTAAAGCCGTAGGTCGGCCTGTATATGACACTTAAAGGTAGAGATTTCCACATTTAGTGTATATAATAATATACAAAGTAGAATAAGTTTAAGAACCTTAATTATGAACAAATACTTACTATTATTATATATTGCTGAAATAATTTTTGTGAATAACACGGGATTAGGAAGAATTATGAAATAAATAAATAAATATTTTTTTCTCAAAGAAAATTAAATTCTATAAACACAAGTAGATTTTTTTTTGCTATAGCTTATGCATATTTGGTGTTATATATTTGAATTTATATAATTATTATTACTTTATGGATAATATCTGCGTATATAATTGCCAATGTATAATATTTGTGCAAATTTATACAAAGTAAATTATTATAAAATCTTGGTTATAACTAAGATCAAATTTTTTTAAGAAATTACAAATATTTATATATTAACTAGATATTATATGAGAAACCATCTGGCGCATATGAATATGTATAACACAAAATCACTGACCTTCTTTTTTGTTGTGTCATGATGTTGAAATTGTATAATGTAATTGTTTTTTTTTGTTTTTCATTTATTTGGTTCAATCTTTTACACATAATAATTTGTTTAAATAAAATTTCTTAGTTTTTGTAGATTTTAAATCATATTAGATTTTTATTGAATAAACTTATTAAACCTATACAATTAACATTACCGCTCTCTGTCACTGACAGGTGGCGATTAACGGTGAGTACCGGAACTACTAGTGCAAATAATGTAAAAAAAGAAAAA
>JANSTW010062810.1:0-11092 GCA_027564275.1 Diadocidia ferruginosa
ATTTGTAGTTCTAAAATTGCATTTAGAGTCTCTAGGTCAAATATGAAGGGGCCCCCATACGATTTTTTTTTTCTAAAAATGGCCGAAAAATATGAGCAAATAGAGAAAGTTTTTTACCAGTGGCCGGATTTGGCACATTTTTAGTAAGAAAGAGGCATTAGAGGTCCCATAATCTGGAATTGCATTTGGGGTCTGGCTCGTTTCTGACGTCACGAATTAAGAGTGAACGATACATAAATTTTTTAAAGAAGGGGAATGTGAAGATGATCATGGGAGGATTTGAGAAGTTTGGTACATATACCCTGAGATTTCACCTTAGTTTTCTAGGTAAAAGACTCCTTTTATGTTGTTATAAATATATAATAGTTCACATTTTTGTTCAAAATGTGAACTAATAGAGAATATTTTAGTTTGTGTCAGTTTTCAAATGTTAAAGTATAGTAAAAGCATCATCCTAGTTTTACTGGGGGCTCTCGGACCGATTTTTGATATGTCGTTTTCTCTGCATTATTGCATGTATGTTAAATTGTACATAATTTGTATGTGCAATTTACATGCAAAATGCTCAAATGTTTCGTTTAATTGTAATCACTGGCAAATGAGTATAAGTTACATAATTTTTTCTGTGAATTATTGCATACATTATGCATTTAATTTTTATGTCAATTTTACGTGCAATTCATGTGCAACTAACTTATGAATTTTTCTGTTAGCTTTTGAGTGAAATTTATGTTCAACTTTTTAAGGTCTCCGAGAATTTGTTCATATACAATTTTTGAAGTTCAAAAGCTTGGCTTTTAAAGAAGATATTTAAATGATTCTTCATTTCAATGAAGAATAATTTTCGAAATGTTAAATAAAAGATAACTAAATTCTGTATTATGCAAATGCGCGTGATGGCAACACAATGTCTATGAGAATATAAATTTAAACCTACTGTTCTCAGCTCTACAATTAATGTCTTTATTGCGCTAACAATTATAATTTTAATTTTTACAGTTTCGTTTATTGTCTATATATATAACAGTTTTGTACGCTACAAATAGAAGCTTAATATGAATAATAATGTAGATTATAAAATTTATAGTAACTTATAATAGCTGAAGTGAATACATATTACTCTCTATATATATAAAAAAAGATAAAAAGAAAGTCCTTGCGGTAATTAAAATGTTCAAAAACTTGTTGTTGTGCATGTTAAAATATAATGAAACATTTTGTATGTATACATTCTTATGTTTTCGTATTTTTAATGATTTTATCAAAATATATATGTATATCGCATAAGACGCGCAAAAAAAGCAAAATGTTTTATTGGTTTTTTAAGTGTAAATTATAAATAGTCAAGTGAAATTTTAAAATGTAATTCATGTAGGCAAAAGGCTTGTCTTGCAGATAAAATGGCTTGTTGAAATATTTTATTTAAAAAAAAAAACAATTTAAAAAAAATAAATAAACATTTTGGACCGAAATTTTGAAGATACCAATTTGAATTTTTAAATTCGTTTTTGCGATCAGTTCTTTCAAAACATTCTTTATACACAATTACTAAAATATAGTAACTTTTTTTTACATATTGTAGCCGCCATTTTTAATTTTTGAAATTGTGATAAATTATTATTAATAATATTAAAATATTCTGGTATGCATAGTTTATGTCAAAAATTTAAAAAAATATTGTTTTTTATAAGAAAATAAAAAAATGTATGGGAGCACCTTTTTTAAGGATTCCTGTTATAGTGTAAAAAACCTACTCCACTGATCATCTAAAAAATAGCCAGTGCGAGTTGTTGATAATAACACTCCCCCTTTGATATGGTCGTCAATGAAAACCATGAAATCACATATTATAGAAAAAAGAGTAAAATGGGCCCTATGCTCCTTCGCTTTGGAGTAAATTACCTGATGATCATAAAAATCTATTTTTTGTGTATGAAAATTACTTATTGTAATACTAATATATAGTTTTAAATCCAGAGGTTACATTTTCATTTTCCTTAATTTTCATTTCTTTTGCATTTTTTTAATTTTTTTATTTCAGTATTTTAATAACTTTTTTTCAGCGCGCATCTTTTCAATGTCTAATATTATAGTGCACATAATACTCTACATTTTATAACGTAATTTTTTGTTTAACTAACTACATTGTGTCTACTATATATGTAGACATTTTACCATGTTGCAGATTTGCTATATTTTGCGGAATAAGTTGCAGAATTTTCTATATATAAGTATAATATAATGTAGGAAAAGATAATGAACAGAACAAATTAAATTATTACGTAGATAATATTCTGTTCTACTAAAGCGAGTTATATGGACTATTTATACTTTATATAATATAAAATTTACCTTATTTAAATCATAGAAAAATATTTTACTGTCCCGATGAATTTTTTAGTAGTTTATGCGCAACTATATAATATAGAAAAAAAATCGTTTAACGCTATATATGAGTTCTTATATAATATGTATAAAATAAGGATCATATAGTTTAACCTATTCAGCGCAATGCAGAAGATTATTTAAATTATTGTTTTATTTACGATTCGTTTTTTAGTTTTATTTGTTAAAAATTATATTTTGTCAAATCTACTTTATAATTGACAAAAACCATTTCAATTTGCTGGGGCCGCAATTATTATAAAATATACCAACCATAACTCCACTGACGAAGGAATAGCTTAGAAATAGTGCAATTCTTATCGGTACATGAGCAGAAAACATATAATATTGCAAAAATATTTACTTTTCATTGACCGATTAACCTGTTCCTAAATATATAATATAATATAATATTTCAGAAAATTATGTTATACAAAAAAGCCATACAAAGTTGATCCTCGAGCTGATGAAGTTTAAGTACAGAAACCGACAGCATTATATATAACTCAGTTTTTTAAATGATTTATCATATAACTTTAATTGTCATATAAATATATATAATAGAACATTGTGTTATTCAATAACAAATTATGTACATTTCAAATATACGAACAAATTAACCCAAAAAAATAAAATTTAAACCAATTGTAGTAATTCAGTTTATCTATAATTGTACAAATTCTTCTATATATGGTTGTCTAGCTTCACACTTTAAATTGAAAAAAAAAATGCGTAATTCACATATATTAAAGGAAAAAAATTAAATTAAATTGAAAAAAAAACAACACTTTTAAAAGCCTTGCTTACCTTTACATAACCTTCACATACGATTTTACATGCGTACAAATAAATAATACGCTGCCATTTAATAAATATTTATAGGATCTCGTAAAACGCTTTTCTATACTTTACGTATGCCGCGCTAAAAAATAATCCTTTTAAAAGGAAAAAATGTCTTCTATTATATGTCGCTAATGTTCTGCGTAATAGTGACACTTTAAAGAAAAGAACTGCATCAAATATTTTGAGTTTATGCAAGTAAAATAGAAATGTTGTAGACAATTTAACTCTAGGATGTTCAGGCATTTTTAGCGCTAATTTTTTTTAGGTCTGTGCAGACCTATATATATATTTTGTGCGGCATGACAGGCAGGTTAGTGTGTTTAAAGATTTTTATTGTTCTAACGTCAATGCTATACTTACTGTGTGTGCCCGAAAACATAGATTAACTAAAATTATACGACTTTTACGTTGCTTTGGTTTAACCTTAGGATGTTCAGGAATTTTTTAGCGCTAACTTTTTTTTAGGTCTGTGCAGACCTATATATATTTTGTATATGGGAGGACAGGCAGGTTTGCGTGTTTATGTGTTTATAGATGTTTATAGTTCGAACGTCGATGCTATACTTCCTGTGTATACCATGTAAAAATAGGTTTATAATCCGAACAAGCATATAAAATGTATATAAGTCTGCGCAGACCTATAATTTTTTTTTTTGACATTTTCGATTGTCGACTATATACGGCATATCTACCTCGAGAAAGTCATGGACGGGTTTGGCTCTAAACCATACCAAAAAAAATGTATATGCCAAAGGTCTGGCTAGACCTAGTTGAGAATCTTGGGGTTAAAATATTCATATTTAAAAAAAAAACTAATCAATTTTTCGTTTCAAATTTACGTGTAAAAATGTTCAATTACCCTTCTTAAAAAATTATTTGAAAAGGGTCACTCTTGCAGAGCAATATAATAAGTATATATAAATGAAAACTTTCTTATTCATTTGTATAAGTAATATTTCTATATATATGCGATTATTATTATTAAAAATTATTATATTACTTTTTCTTCCTTTTTTGAAATGTAAAAATGACGAAGTACATAAAAAGTACTTATGTATGTTTAGAAAATGAAGGTTAGTGCGTATACAAAATAAATTTATATTTAAATATATATTACATATCTACATATTATGTAAGGTAATAAGTAACGTTTACATATTTGCATAATAAGTAATAAGATTCTATATTTATGTAAGTACCATACTTATAAAAGATAAATTTAAAAATATGCGAGTTTTCCATCTAAAACCTTTTTAAATATTTTTAATAAACGAATATATAAATATAAAGATATATAGGATAGTCAGCATGCAGCAGTGGTTAGCGTCCCGATTTTTGTGTTCAAGGAGTTGTGAGTTTCGAGGCTCGGTAGGGCCAAAAAAATTCACAACTGTACTCGTATTTTCCACTTTATTTTAACAATCTAAGACAAAATATAGTTTGGGACAATAAATTAATACACAAAATCAAAAAATCAAAAATTTAATTTAATTAAAGCGTATTTTCAAAAAAAAAATTAGAAAAATTTTTGATAAAAGGTGGAAAAACGTGCAGACTACACTGGGCTATAATCTTTCATTTCCATATAATACAACAACACAGCTCATATAGCTCCAATTAAATATAAATATTATAGAGATCTTGTAAAAAAGTCTCAATTTAGTCAATTTGAACGAAAAACTAACCCAAAAAATAAATTTTGTTCACAATAAGAAAAAAACCACATATAATCATAACTGCTTTATCTCATATATATACTTTTCCTTAAAGCTCCGTCACTTGAAAGCAGAAAATCTAATCAACCATGGAGAAGAGACAGAAAAAACCATTTTTATACTTTGACAAAAAATAGAAAATTTTTCTATGAATGACCACAGCGCACCCATTACATTAAATCTATGTTATAATAATATATTGAATCACATATAATATTTTATTCAAAGACACACAGATTGCTTTTAAAAGGACAAAGAGAATGAAATAATTTAAGTGGCCCACAAATAAATAAATTATGGTTTTCTTTGTTAGCATAAATTGGATACGCATATTCTTTTTGTTATTATAAAGAATTTTAAAAATATATAATTTGAAGATGAAACAGATTTTGGGCTTCTTTTCTAAATAGCAAACAAATAAAGAAAAAATTTCAAATTTCTTTATTTTTAATTTAATTTAACTTCAAACAATATAAAAAAGAATTATAGAATTCATAATAGTGCTTTTGATTGTAAATCTGAAAAGATTTCATATTTAGATAGACCATTATTTGATTATATATTTTAGAGAATGTTAATGACAAAAATTTAGTAAAATTTTAAAATTCTAAAGTTCTAAATAATTTTGTATTTTGATTTGAGTTATTGTACAAATTTAGATTGCAGTCAGTGAATATAACATCTATTGAAATCTAGAAATAACAAATAGACGCGTGTCTATATAACCCAATTTATTAAATTCTTTAACAAAAAACAAATTTTTATTATAATGCGCGTTTGAATGTCTAAAACGATTTTATATTGCAGACAGAATATTATTGGAAAATTTCAATCAAACGATGTGTTATGTTTTGTATAAAATATAAATCGTTGATGATTTTCCATAGCTATGATAAAATGAAAACCACAATAAATTCTGAAATGTATATTTTCGGAATATGACAACCATATAGCTTGTATAAATAATTCTAGAATTTAGTTTAACTAGGTATTACTATAATAGAAAAGCTGTTTGTCATTTGAATATATATGAAATCTAATTTTTAAAATTTAAATAAATTTTTACTTCGTACATTTTCCCAATATTAGACCACACATATATATATATATATATATATATATTCTAATAATCCTTACGATTTATGTTTATTAAATATATTATTTTTATATAACGCAACTTCCATGCAATAACATCATAACTCAAAAAACGAAACTTTTCAGGAGAGTAATTTTAAGTTTTTCGGTTTTTTGAATCGTTCGCATTTAAAAACTAAACGATAGAATTAAATGCAGTTTTTTTCCACAATATATTTTTTTTATGTTCAAATTAATTAGATTTTGAATTAAGTTAATATGTTTTAACCTGGAATTTTCGTATTTTTTCGAAAACCGAAAAAACATACTTTTTGATGCCATTTTGTCAATTTTAAAGATACAAGTTAAAATTTTGACAGAATATGCAGATTTTTTCAGGGAACAACACTGTATCATTAACTCATTTTCCACATAACTCGAATTATGATGTTATTAGTTAGAAGTAGCGATATGCGATCTTCACAACTAAAAATCGGCGTCCGTCATTGCAGCCATACTTCAAGATCCATCATCGGTGCCTGCGGTGTACCAGTCATGACCGGTGATAAAAAAATCATATAGGGCTAAAACGTGTGCCTGGTATATACAATATACATAGCCATATATTGTAGAACAAAATTATTATTTGATATAATTTTTTAACCAAGTTATATAAAAAATATATAAACTTAAATTCTTTTATATTTATAGTCTCGTCAATTTAATTTATTATACAAACCAAATTAGAAAATAAAGTATTTATTTTGAGAAAAAAATTAATTTTACTGCGGTTTTTTATATCTTGTTTTTCTTTTGTTTTAAGACTGTTCTCAATAGAATAATTAAAACATTTTTATAATAAAAAAATGCGGCAACACATGTGTCTAAAATATATTTTGTTTGTAAGTTAATATTTGCTGCTATTTTTCTTTTTTAAATAACGCACGAAAATTTAGAAATATATATACGTGCGTAGTAATGAAAAATGTACAAAAGTCTAATTTTTTTTACATATATATATTTCTAAATTTGATGGATTTTCTTTATCTCATTTAGAAAAAGAAAATGGTTTTGAATTATTATTATTTCCGGTAAATAAAATGTCTAATTTGTACGAGCATTTGCATATGTACACGGTATACTACATAGGAATAAGACACTTAAAATTAGTATATACTAAATATCTATAAACTACATTTGTTATTTTGATAATATCTTTGTACCTATACATATTGCTTGTAAGAAACTTGATGACAACATAAAGTATTTTTTTTCCTGATGATGTCAATAATATTGGACGAAACGTATGTTAGTTTTTTTTTTAATTGAAATTTAATAATACCGATAATTAAATTCAAATATTTTAAGAAAATATCGGTGGATAAGAAAACCTTCTTTTTTTATAACTATATAATATGTTTTAGTATGGTTAAAGTTGATAAAATAAATGGTTTTCTTTTTACATTATTATTTCTCTATCATGTTAGAAAGTTAATTTGAATATGAAATAACATAATGCATTACTGGCAATTTATTCAAGTATAGTATAATTTGTATAGATAACCGATATTATACATTTTACCGTTTAAATTTCCGTCATTAAAATATTTTTTCCTCAATCTATATTTAATTCTAACACTATCTATATACTCCACTATAAACGCACATAAAAAGACAGAACTTAATGCTATAATTTTCCTTTAAATATATTTTTTTTTAAGAAAAACTTATAATGCATTCGTTTTTTTTTTTACTAAAGTGTATAAACCATAATGATTTGATTCACATAGAATTTATTATTGAGACCATAAAATGTATAAATAATATTTTCTCTGTATAATGCGGCGATGGAAAAATTCAAATTAAGAAACGGAAATAAATAATTTTTTATTGTGAAAATTGTTGTATATAATAAAAAAAAGGTTATTATAATGACAATAATAAAAATTCTAATTCCTGATTTCTTATATTATATATCGTTTATTATATATTTATAGAATAATATATCGCAAAGCATTAAAATATTGAAATGAATGTAGTGGAAAAAAATTATATTATAGAAAATTGTATTTTCATGCGATTGTTGATGTATATTAAACGAATTATAAATTTTCCTTCAATATGCATTACTATAAAAATATTTTTTTCTACAGGAATATCATTTTGAGTCTTCCCTTCCGTCAAGGTTTATTTTTTTATTGTAAGTTTTTCTATATATTACAGAATATATGAGTAATTTTGTACATTATAGATATTTTCATATATAATAATAGTATAAGTCGTGGAAATTTATATAACCTGACGTACGTATATGATGTAAAAAAATAATAATAATTTATAGGGTAAGTTTATAGAAGTTCAGTTACTATCATGTTCCACTAGCGTTGCTTTTTACTTAAAGACTATATTGATGCAGCATATATGCATTATACTCACTATATAGTCACTATAGTTTCCTTTACTTCAAAGTGAGAGAGAATATGGGACATTTTTAAATATTTTGTTTCTGATACTATTTTCTTAATTTATTTTCTGTTCAGTAGCGCCATCTTATAGATCCTAATTCAAACAATTAATTTTCGATACAACATTAAATGTATGATTTATCATTTGAAAGATGTCGCTACTGAAATTTTATGTTATTGTATAAATTAATACCAACTTATTAGATTTGTACAATTGATTTTGTACAATTTCCATTTATTCAAGAGCCCAATAACTATAAACCTTACCCTATATATTATATACATATATTAAAATTTCCAAAGAGGGTTAACTTCAAAAAATAATACAATAAAATTGCAAACTCATGAATTGCATCAATATTCTAAAAAACAAGAAAAACCAATTTGTGGGAAAAAAGAAAAATGTCTGCTGGAAAATAAGTATACCTTCACTGCACGATAAATCAAAAAATAAATCTAAATTTGGAATCATTCATGTTTATAGACAGCGTTTTTTTTTTTGCTTTTTTTATTAAGTTCATTAAAATATTGAGTTATGGCTATATAATATGTTGCCTTTTTATTTTGTCATAAAATATATTATAATATTATTCTAAATATAATATTTTTATATAAAGAACAAGTTAATATTCAATGCAAGAAAATAAAATACAACATTTGAAAGACATAATAAATGCGAAATATAGACATAAATAAAACATATGCGCGTGCAATATCAAAAGCAAACATTTTTATTGATATATCCCAGATCATATCTGTGGCAGTGTCAGAGTGTGTATACTTGCTAAAATGTGTTTTTTTTGCAAATTTTAGTTATTGTCCAAATAACTGAAATCAAATTATAAAAAAGTTTTAGATTCTATATATATAAATTATGAATCAATTGACAAGTCAGAAACAATTCGATAGAAGGAAGTTTAATTCGATTATTTTACCCATACAAAAATGTTGATTTTATGCTATAACTTCTGACTATTTTAAAATCCAAGACATTCGTTTAGAAATCGACAGAGAATTTCGAAACACTGCGAACTCATGTTTATTTGTTTCTGTTTCCTGACTATTTCCAATTCAAAGAAAATCAAAAATATTTAGAGAAATGTGTTTTTTCTGAGTAAATACCCCTAAATTTCTTAATTAACTAATTAGCATAGAGAATTAAACATAAAAAATATGATTAGTTAAAATAATAATTTTTTTCGCCATCTTGAATTCTGCTTCCATCTTGAATTTTTAAACAAAGAAACTTTACTAAAATGTTCAAAGAAACACAAATATATATGTTTCACTTGATTTTTTTTAAGAAATAAACTTAAATTAGCCAAAAATGGAATATAATATAAAGAAAGAGCCTGAAACATACAATTATATTGTCTAAAACATTTTAGTAAATTTACTTCCGCACATATAGGTTTTACTGCTTGCTATATAATTTTAAATTTAAAAAAAGCCCCAGAACCAACTTATTATCTAGTTAAAATTTACCTTTGGCAGTTGGAAACAAATATTTTAACAAAAAAAAACCTTGTGGACCTTTTTAGGAATTTTATTTCTTTTCAAGTATATATACAGTTTTAAATTATTATTCCATTTCGTTTGGTTTTTACACCGCAGCACAGCTATATAGTTATATAGGTACTAACTGTATACTAACTATACCACTCATGTAGTAAGTAATGAAAATCTATTGCCTGGTTAAATATACACCATGTACGTGTAAATTGTTTTCAAAAGCTATAAAAGTTAATTACAAGCCAAAAAAAATTGAAAAAGGAAAAAAGAAAAAAAAACGATATACGTATCATATGTGTTCACATAATATAATTCACTGTATGTATAGTATATATAGATATGGGTTTATTGTGTCCTATAGCATGATAAGTAAACTAACAAAAATTTTAAAGTGGTACACTATTTTAAGAAATCCACTAAAAAATTCACAAAAATATTAGCAAAAACTGACAGTTTTTTTAAGGAACTAAAACAATTTTGAAAATAATCCAATTTTGAGTTTAATTATTTATTATTGAGAGAGACTCAAAGTAGATTTAAATATTTATTGAGTGATAACAACTCTAAACTTTGTCGAAATTAGTCATTGACAATTATTGAGTAAATTAATATTCGCTTACTTAATATAAAATAATTTAAAAAAAAAATCTTATTTCAATTAATTAAAAATTAACAAATAATTCTAATACTTTTTTGTATGTAATTATAATGCATATTGTATTTCCTATTTATACATGTTAATTTCATAACTGCCGGGTAATAATTATTATTTATTGTGAATCTTATCTCAAAAATATGGGTTAAACATAAACAGCGATGTTCAAGTTAGTTTCTGTTATCTATTGTTTATATAATTTTTAATATAAATTAAATTAACTTGGAAAGAGGCTTCTCTCTGAAGACTGAACTAATTAAATATCTAAATATTTAGGTATAACCAGTGCCTCGGGTATAGAAGCATAAAGGTTTCATATTGAGGGATGAACTTCAATACCTCGTATGTGCATTTTTTTAAATTTTAGAAGAGGAGCAAAACACTACTGATTTAAAGAACTGAAATATTTTTTATTTACAATTTTTTTTTTTAAACTTAGTAAA
>JANSTW010062821.1:0-11092 GCA_027564275.1 Diadocidia ferruginosa
TCGATATCTTGCAGTATTATCTATAAGTTTCAAAATCTCGCATCTTATTAACTATATCTTGACTATATCATATATGTATCTGCTAGATATCTATAAAGTAAAGATCTTATCGATATCATGGGTCTAAAGTCTTATACATATATATTTTTACTAAACGATCCGATAACCAAATTTTATCCTATACTTGCCTACTGCCAAGTCGATAATATTACAGATATCTTTTAACGTATAGCTCGATATTTATTAGAAATAACACAGATAAAAAATGTTGTGCGGGGGGGGGTGCATAAGCGCTAAAGTGTAGTATATACCAATACAATCGACAAAACAGACATTTTTTATATATTTATAATAAGATAATTTTTTTATCTACACCAAACATGAATTTCTAATTAAAGAACCGAAAAATAATTATAATCTATCTAACTTTCCACACGATATAGTTAATTTTTATATGAAAAACTTTTTTTTTTAATTTTATCAACACGAAGAATTTTTTCCAATTTATATATAAACTTATTAGGTATATATGGTTTATGTTATATATCTGCAGAGATACGTATATAGTATACATTTACAGACAGAGTGCTTCGGGTCAGGAAAATGTATAACATATAGAGGCATAATTAATTAAAATGAAATTTATATACTAACCCCGTTTATATATTATATATATAGGAACTCAGGAACTATATAGTCTAACACACCCCGATAGGATGGTTCTATATTTAACACTCTTAAGCTGCCAGCCCATATACCTCAAACTTGGAAAATATTTTTCCAGTTTTTTTTTTGCATTTTATACGAAAAGGAATTTAATTATGAGGATAATTTTAATTTAGTTGATAATATAGACTATATATGTATATAGTGAGTGTGGTTGAGGATAGTATTATATAGATAAGTTTCAGTCACAAATTAATAATAATGTTTGAATATAAATAATATAGTTATTAGTTATATATTATATATAATAGGATTATATATGTATATTTGGGTGGAGACAATTTGATTTCTTAATATAGCTGACAAGTGACCATTAGAACTAATATAAAGTGTTTCGTTGCATGCGTTTGATTAATGTTAAGGACTTTTTAAACGACAATCCAATTAATTATTAGTAAGCAACTGTAATAAAAGCTTTAATTTTTTTTTATAATATAACTAGGTATTTATACTCAGAAATTGAGTTTTTGTTTTAAATCAATTTGGTAAACACAATATGGCGTCCAAATTTAGATAAGATGAAAAGAAAAAAAATTATTGTGTAAAAAGTTTTACACATACAAAAAAAAAATTATTGCGACTTAAATCTACTGTATGTTCTTTCGATAGGTGCCTAAATGTATATAATATTTAAAAAAATTAAAATGGTGGACCAAATATGGAGGACCAAAAATTCAAAATTGACTTTATTTAGGTGAAACGATGCAACCGAGGGGTTTTCGAGATAGCCAATGACGCATCTTATGATACAATTTTAAAATTCAAAATGGCGGATGAAATGAAATAAATGAAATGATGGCGGATCCAATGTGGTGGATTCAATATGGCGGAGAGAAATGTATAAAATGACATGAATTAAGGAGAAAACTTCTATTTCGGTGGTTTTCAATTTTTATTATTTTAAAATATCCGGATTGTCAAATTTTTATAAATTTTTTGGTTACACAAAATTTATTTACAAAAAATAGACAAAAAACTTACTATATAGGTATTCTCTAATAATATGTGAAATACATTGCACGCTGAATAAGATAAAAACAAAAGCTAAAACTATTTTCTAATTGCATATTTTTCACCAACATAATAATAAATTTTTAATATCAGATAATTTTCCAAAAAGCAGATTCCAACTTAACGTGTAATCATATATCATTTTTATATCAAGCTGAAGCTTGTGAAAATTGTTTTCTATATAATAATTTGTGGTTTTTATAGCAATTATAATAATATATTGAAACTTTTTCATTGCGGACGTATTGACATTCTTCAGTTAATTTATTATACCCTACTTCAGCATATAGAAAATGTACAAAAAAATGTTTCATAATTTATGTTATGTAAACCGATAACTAAATTTGAGAAAAAACATCGAGTAGCAAAAGCTAATCATACAAGTGTATATAGGATATACTATGAGCTACATGTTTTTCAGAAAATTGCTAAAATATTATGATAAGTAAACAAAAATATATCGACATAGTTTTTATATTAGTTTCAAGAATATTATAAAATTATGTATAATTTGAAAAACTTTTTAGATATTATTTACATATATATACGATGACCTGACATATAACACCCAAAGACATAACACCCACAAGCTTTAACAAGCTTAAATCACACGAAAACTTATTTATTGTTTGTGTCTTCACTAAAAAATGCTAAAAAATTATTAAATTTCCATTCTTAAAATTATAAACAAAGTGATTGGTTTATATATTGTCTGCTATAACGGGTTATATGAAAATTAGAAATAAATTAGAAAAAAGCTTAGTAAAGCTTTTGGGTGTTATGTCGTTGGATGTTATGTCTTGTCACCATATAGACGTATGGTGCCATATATATCGATATCGTTTTAGCTTAGCTACATCAAAATGCATAGTGAAGAGATATAGTATTTATATATGAAATACGTAGAGTACAATTTTCATCAATTCCAGCAAGTAGATATTTTATTCTCATTGCCAATTTTTCTCTAGCTAGGTATTTTAGTTTTTTTTTAGTCAGTTTTCTTATATATTTAGGATATATAATAGTTGAATATATTATATAATAATACAAGTTTGTATTTTCCTATTGATATTTAATTAAGAAATTGACTAATGACTATGTTTTATATTTATCGAGAATATTAGATTTATAGGTCACAGATAATAAAGTGCACAATATCAGAAGCCTAAATTCCAATTTAATATTAGTATACATTTCACTTAATAAAATTAATGTATTCAAATAGAGAATGCCAATTGTACATTAAATATAAAAAATTTAATAAAATATATACACAAAAAACTCTGTAAAATTTTAAATTTAAATTTGAGTGGTAGGTCGGGATCACCACCTATAGCTTGGCTTCAATTAGCATAGACTGATGTTTTTATACCACACATTTGAGAACCTTTGTTTTATTAATTGAGCCGTTTAGAGCGCTTTTCTAAAATTAAAAAACCCCAGCTCCTTACTATCTTAGTCGGCGAGTTGATCACGGTCAGTGAATTCATACTTTCCCAGAAATAAATATTTTTATTTACCCAAAGCTGAGCAATCACAGAGAAAATGTTCGATTGTCTCCATTTCGTTATCTTCACAGCAACTGCGACAGTTGACATTGTCCAATCTGGATGCGTGAACTCCGATGGCACAATTATCGGAAAATACTGCTATATATATAGTGCAAATCGGGCAAAAGTAAGTTGATGATTTTAAATAATGTTTTTTACAAATTTATTTTTTGCACGTTTTGTTATATTTTTATCAAAATCTATTCTATACAAAGTCATTGCGAATCGCAAAATTTATCGCCAAATTGTCTCAGACAGAATTCTGCCTCTACAATGAACTAAAAATATTGTCGGCCATATTCTAAGACAGAATTTCGCCTCTACAATGAAATGAAGGTCACTCGAATTAGGAAAATAAAATCGTATTTTAAATTTTCAAAAGCTACTACTGGTTATTATTTTATACTGTGATTTTTATAACCATTAATCAGATCGTATAATAATTAATTCTTTTAAAAATTTACAATTTTGTTTTATCACATTTTTATTATTTTTAACTCAAAAAAGTTGATTTTACATTTAAATCACATGTGGTGACCTTCGTCTGGAATGAACCTATACAGACATAATCATTCGTATACAGGAAATTTACATTATATACTTATAAAATCTTTTTTGAATGGCGCAAAGTTTAACGTCGAGATTTCAATTAGATTTTCATTTCCTTTTTTGTTGTTAGTTTTTTTTTCTCATTTCATTTTTTGCTCTCGTTTTTTTATTACTTAATTTTCAATTTTCATATATACAGATTATATTTATTTAAAAAAAAATAGAATAAACAAGTAAATATTATTAAATAAAAAAACGATCTATTAAAAAACAATGTGCTGACAAATTGTTTACATTGCACCCTATGGAAATGGAAAACATTTTTTCTGTATACCGTCTGCGGAGCTGTTTCTCATTGATGAGATAATTTGTATATGGTGAAAAATTGTATTGGGTATAAAAAATAATAAATAAAACGGTACAATAAAAGAGGACACCCTTTTTTATTGTGTATATTATACATAAAATCACACATATTTTATGGCAAGGGCATGAAAATTCAACTTGTTATGATATAATATGTATAAAAGACTTATATAATTCAAGGGGGAAAATCAACATGTTGAATATAATGAGATTATATAGTAAGGATATTTTATGACGTTTTTTATCATACAGAAAAGAGTTTTTTTTTTTTTTTAATTACTTATTAGTTATGTGAGCTAGATAAATATTTTTAAAACAAATTTAAGCCATATTGTAAAATTATGAAAGATTTTTCATGTATTCCAAATGATTTTTCTTTTTTTTATATAATTTATATTTTAATGATTTTTAAAAATTTCTTTTTTTAAATAATTTCCATTTTTTAATTAATTTAAATTTTTTTTTAAAAGATTTTATTTTGTTCAATGATTTTTTATTTTTTGAAATGATTTATTTTTTTTCGATTTCCTTTTTCATAAATAATTTCTAACTGATTTTAATTTTCTTGTTAGTTTCCTTATTAATTTTCCTCTTTAAATTATTTCTATTTTTTAAATGATTTTCATAAGCTTGACTCATAATATCTAAAAATGATTAACTCTTTGCATTATTCTCTGTTGAATGATTTCTTCAAATTTCTTTAATTCTTTATAAAAATTTAATGATTTTAAAATTAACGTGAAGTTTTTTATTGAATGTCGCGGTATCATAAAGAGAGATCAACGGCTTTAAGTGCCTGCAATCGTCTTTAAATTACAACCCGTGAATAGGGTTGACAGAAAAATATAGGGTATTCCTTTTTAAGACGATCAAAATTTTTTTTTTAAATTTATTTTTGAAATTGCCAGTAGAAGAATTTTTTATTAAATATGAAATATTTTATCCTTTTTTTATTATTTACCAAAATATCAGTACAAAATAAACACCACACAAAAACAGCCGCATTAGTATAGTACATATAATGTGGCCATGTTCAATTTTTAATTTTTTTTTTTAATTTGTCATTTGATTCAATTCTTCTGAATCTATAAAAAGCGAAAACAGGTTTAATTTTAGCTAATACATTTTATAAAACTTGTACGTTTTTTTGTTATAAAAAAATTGATCATCGGTGGTGCGTGTGTAGTAGTGAGGTCAGTGGCGTATTATGGTCTTCAGGGACCCTAGGCAAATTCAAAATTGGGGGCCTCCTGACCAGGGTTGATTTTTGTATATATAGTAAAAAAAGGCAAACATTTTTTTAAATAAAAATGCGTATTGTCCTTACAATCGTATAATATTATTATAAATGCATCAATTTAGAAGTGCCGCGCAGCATAAAAATATCGTAAAACAGACATTTTATTATATGGGTCTCCTTGGCCTTTGAATTTGTATCATTAAAATAGTTGTTTGACTAATAAATAGAAATCTGTATTCTATTTTCATTGGTTTAACTAACATAAAGATCATCTTTATACATATATCAACTTAAAATTGCCACGCAGCTAAATTTTTTAACACGAAATTTTGAAAGTTTGGAAGCCCTTTTATGCCTTGAATTTGTGTAGATATATTTCAAATAACAAAAAATGTATTAAAATAAAAAATTATTGCATATAAATTAATAATTTGGGGGCCCCCTCGAATCGGGGGCTTAGGCATTTGCCTAAGTGGCCTATAGGGAAATACGCCGCTGAGTGCTTATATTCAAAAAAATTAACCATTTGCCAGCTATTTTTTAGGGTTTTACAAAAAAAATTGCTTAAGTTTTTCGATATTACACAATTTCTGATGCACTGCGGGCAAACTCACTCTCTCTCTCTCTCTCTCTCTATCTCTCTCTCTCTATAAGGAATGCCAATTTACATAAACTAAGTAAAAGAAATTCTTTGAAATTATCTGGTTTATGTCGCTTAGACATTTGTGTGTACGAAATTAATTAAATGTTCCAAAAATTTAGCCTAAGCTTCTCGATATTACGATATTCTGATGCACTGCAAACTCTCTCCCCGCAAGAGATGCCATTTTTTATGAGAAAAAAAATCATCGGGTTTTCGCTAAGACATTTTTTTTCGAAATTATTTCGGTTTTACAAGAAAATTTTCTTAAATTTCTCGTTAATACGCAATTTTTGATATACTACAGACTCTTTTCCCACAAGGGATGCCAATTTTCATGAGGCAAGTCAAAGAAATTATTTAAAATCATCGGGTTTACGGTTAGATATTTTTGTGTACGAAATTATGTCGGTTTTTACATCAAATTTTGCTTACATTTCTCGTAATTACGCAATTTCTGATGCACTACAGACTCTCTCCCTGCAAGGGATGCCATTTATTATAAGGTTAATTAAAGAAAATCTTTGAAATCATCGTGGTTTTGCTTAGATATTTTTGTTAAGAATTTAATTTAATTTTTGAGGACTATATTTAGAAAACTTTTTACAAAAATGTAGTTTAAGCTTGTCGATATTACGTAATTTCTTATATGCACTGCAAAATTTCTCCTCACAAGGGATGCCAATTTAAATGAGGTAAGTCAAAAAAATTCTTTGAAATCATCCGGTTTACGGTTATTTTTTTTTTGTGTTCGAAATTAATTTAGTTTTCACAAAAAAAAATTGCTTAAGTTTCTCGTACGCAATTTCTAATGCACTACAGACTCTTTCCCCATAAGGGATGCCAATTTTCATGAGGTAAGTCAAAGATATTCTTTGAATCATCGCGTTTTCAGTTCAGCATTTTTGTAAACGAAATTAGTTCGGATTTTACAAAAAAAAATTAGCTTACATTTATTGTAATTACGCAATTTCTGACGCACTACAGACTCTTTCCCACAAGGGATGCCAATTTTTATGAGGTAAGTCATCTGGTTTTCGCTAAGACATTTTTTTCACGAAATTAGTTCAGTTTTCACAAAAAAATTTGCTTAACTTTCTCGATATTACGCAATTTCTGATGCACTACAGACTCTTTCCCCGGTTAGATATTTTTGTGTTCGAAATTTTCTCCCCACAAGGGATGCCCATTTTCATAAGATTGGTTAACTGATTAAAGAAATTCTTTTAAATCAACGTGATGAGTTGGGCATTTTTGTAAACGAAACTAATTCAGTTGTTAAAAAAAAAAATAGTTAGCATTTATTGTAATTATGAAATTTCTAATGCACTACAGACTTTTTCCCCACACATTCGGATTTTTACAAAAATTGAGCTTAAGTTTTTCGATATTACGCAATTTGTGATGCACCACAGACTCTTTCTCAACAAGTGATGCCAATTTTCATGAGATAAGTCAAAGAAATTCTTTTAAATCATTGCGTTAGACATTTTTGTGAACATAATTAATTCGTTTTTTACGGAAGAAATTTTAAAATTGTACTCCAGAAACTGCAGGCAGACAAAGTCTCACATTGCTCCATATAACTTTTTGTTGTCAAACAAAAACTTTAAAATCACCTAAAAAAATTACTTTAAATTGACCGTGTGAAAGTTAGACCTCTATTGTACATAATATAGATATCCTATAATTTGGTATGTTTATAGGTGTGTCGTTTATCATTATGACATACAGAAAAAAATGGAAAATCTCTCACACAAATCCATTTAGAATGATTTTCCTGAAATCGCAGAAAAAGCCCATATATCTCTATATAAAATATATCAACACACAATTTGTTTTTACAAACGCCCATGACTCTTGTATATAAAATATGTGCCATAAGTTTCACTCTAAAATTTTATATTATCTATGTACAATATAGCAGAACATAAAGCTTTATTTTTTGGGATAATAAATGAATTTATTTTTATTTTTTGTGCTTTTTTATCCATCGTTTACATTATATAATATTATTGTCTATATGAATTGAAAATATAATACAAATTATATGTGTTTATAGCCGGGTTGGGTTTTTTTATAATATTATATAAGGTATACACAGTACATACCCGTTCTGGTCTGCTGGGTAGATAGCTGATGTATACGAATTTAAATTTAATGTAGAGGCTTTTCCAATCCAATATATACCTAATATATAGGATATGTGTACAAAATACTATAAATGTTGATATTTTGTTTTTTCAAAATAAAAATTTTCCTCAGGGAATAAAATATTTTATTGCTCTTCACCTTTTATTTTTGTTTTGTTTATTTGATGGCTTTTTTTTGTGAGAACTTCAATATTTTAAATAGCTTCTTGCTATTTTTTTTGTAGAAATTGTGGGTTTTTATTTATTATGAATAATAATATTTAATTTTAGCACTTAAATTTTAACGAAATTCAAAAGCAATAATAAAAATACATGTGATCACTAAAAACACTAACCGCAAAACTTAAAAATAATAAACTAATAAAAACACCCTGCAGAATTATAACCAATAAACTTCTTATATCCTGTTGTTTTTAATCATAAAACATATTCCGTTTTTTTAGATTTTTCACTTCCGAATATTTTTTTTTATAGAAAAGCTTTCCTTTTTATTATACAATAATATTTCAAAACATGCAAACACCTTTCAGATTGCGAAAATTTTCAATTTTCCTTATCCATTGAACGCATTATTTTATAGAATAATATACAACTTAAATCATTGTGATAAACAAAATATTTCCAAATATTTATTAAAACAGGATCACACGGACCCCAGTCAACACAAAAATTATGATGTATATACCGACACCGCGAAAATCTATATCGATAAATTTATTCAAACAATATCCGCACTGCACTCTGAACGTTCCGCATTCAAAGAGACTCTCACTAGGACTAACTGATTTTCGTATCCTTTATGCTTTATCTGGAAAAGTTATGTCATTTTCCATTTACCATTTGAAAATTTTCCGGAATATTTTTCCATTCAGTTTCCGCATTGTTGTGAACAAAATTTTCCCATTCAACGAGAATTTCGCTAGCAAGTGCGCATGTTTTCCGTTTTTTTGTTTCCTCTATTATATAAAAAGAAAAACAATTGTGAAAATTTGATTTTTCACATTCTTTATACTGTAATATGTGTATTTGAATTTTCTTCAAATAAATGGACTATATCAGACATTCAGACCTGTATATTAAAAAAAGCTCTCTTATTTAAGGACATTTTGTGAGAAACCAAAATTATATTTGGTGAACAACATCGCAGACGAAAAAATATAAATATTTCTTTAACAATAATTTAATTTAAAGAATCCAAAAAAAAACTTTCATTTAATTTTTTTTGGGATTTTACATACAAAAAATTGTGTAATAAAATAAAAATATTTTTTTTAGGTTAGAAATGAGAAAATTTAAATGTTTTAGTAAATAGAAAATATTAAACAATATTGTTATATACAAAAACACCCTCTATTGTATATACCACCTATATTATATATGTGGTGGGCAAATAGTGTGATAACCCTGGGAAAATTTCAATTTTATATTTGTCAAAATATGTAAAACCTAATATCTAAATTCACACACGATTTAGATGTGTGGCGGGCGATTCGACTTTTCAATTTTTGCTCTTATATTTGTCATATTATGCGGTGGGTGTGATATTGTGATGACTGTGATGATGATGGGGAGCATAAGTCTTACAATCGTGCGAAGTTGTTTTTGTGGAGATTTTAATGTGCATTTTGGGTTGTAACATAATAACCTACATATTTTTGCTTTTATTTTAACCTATTTTTCAATTTCGGTTTATATTTATCTCTACACCGATAGAGAGAGTTAGAATGTATAGTCATTGCATTTTGATTTTTATGTTGATTTATAGGAAATTATTCAGATATAAATAAAAATTTTGGACATAATATTATAAATAAACAATAACTGATGAAACAAACACGAATTTAGATCAAATTTGGGTTGAATTGTAGAATTTTTGTACAATCTTTGCTGGCCAATATAGAATAAGCTGCACCCACCCCTGAACAATGTTTGCTTGTTAGGTTTGCAGCGCGGTGTAATTTTTGGAGTTAGTGGTTTACAACCTAAACAAATTAAATGCACCAGAGAGTAATTTAATAGACCAAAGAAGTCATCCTGAATTTTTTTTAACTGCATAAAAACTATATACCCATCACTAATTTTGAAAAAATTAAAAAGTCTCTTTTCTTTTTTACTTTTATTAATAAAAGTCTTGTAATCGCGACAAAATTTTGAAAAATAGAATACATTTAAAAAAAATTGTACTTCTCTTTGAATCCTATAAACTGAAAAATGCAAAAAATAAATTTTGTAAGTCCGTCCGTCCGCACTATAAAGTCACTACAAAAATCGAAAGTTCTAGATGAGATACGATCTTGCAATTTTGTAGGGATGGTTCTCATTGTCTGGTATTAAAAAAACAAAAATTTTGCTTCACAGTAACGGGGGTAGCTGCCATACAAAAAAAAATCGGGATTAATGGGAATAAAATAAAGTCACCACAGAAATAGAAAGTTTCTTTTAAATGAAAAATATTTTAGTCAGAAATTCTTCTTTTTTGTTAAAAACTGACTAGATCTTAAATTAATTGAAATTAACTCAAATATTACGAACAAATTATAGCAATTGACTTAACCTACATAAAGCCACCAGTGTTTTTTATGGAAATGTTGTTTTTTTTTAATTATACTTTTAAGAAAGTAGATAGGTAATCAAAAAAAAATTAAAAACTTTAACCGTGTTTCTGGAAAAGGGTGTCCCTTATATGACCCAGTGGTGTAATATGCGTCTAAACCAAAATTTTTTTTATTTTGTAAATTATATTTTATTAATTAAAATATTAAATTAAATTATTTAATCAATTTATAAAAAAAAATTATAAGAAAGAAAGTAAATTAAAAAAATTATTAAAATAAGATAAGGATTTACTTTATATTAT